>JAXQQM020073230.1:0-92785 GCA_034641835.2 Pinus albicaulis | reverse complement strand
TAGTCTACCTTAGCTGTCAAAATATTGTGTGTGAATTTCTTTTCAACAACTTTTGCGTTTGTGTCATTTTTCATCTGGTTTGCATTTTATGAGTGAGTGTTTGCCATGTTTTCTTGTTGCTCCATATAAGAAACCTTCATATACATTAGCTTATTGGTATGATGATGTTCTCTTTCTTAGCCATTAAACCCATAACAAACCTTACTTTTATGAAAATTGATTTCATTTTCATTTTCAAATTTGGAAGAGCTTTTAGCTTACTAAGGCCTCATTTTCACACCAAACCATTTTTAGATTTTTTCATTTCTGCTGAGATAAGTAGAAATTTTTCTTGGTTTTATCACAAACTAGGATAAAACGTCCTCAAAATTTCTAGATAGAATTCAAAATTAGAGTTTTTCTTTTGATTTTGATTTTTATGTTTTTAGGAATTTTAGATATTGCTGTCTTTTTGGAAATAATTTGTTTCATGATTTGTAGTTTCTAATCTGATAGATAAAGGGATTTCATTTTGAAGGAGTAATTGATCATTTTTGTGAAATTGAGTTCTCAAAGAAATCGTCTTCTTTTCAAAGATTTTGTTTATGAATGAAAGAATTGGTGCTTTGAAAATTGTTAAATCTCTCAATCTTTCCCTTAAATAAGATTCATTGAAAAGAAAAGAGTTGCACTTTTCATTTAGATGCATTTAGCGTATTTTTGAGTCGGGTCATAAAACATCATTGAAGTTTCACTTCCATTCCTTTTGTCTTAAACAACAACCAAATTAAAAACAATGCTTCAATAAAAATTAATCTAGATATTTTACATTTTCTAGGGCTCTTTCCACCAAGATAGCTTAGGCTAGTGTCTTGGAATAGGTTGTAATTAACATTCCAAGGCAATTCAAACAAACAAGTAGCAATATTGCGGTAGGAAAATCCAATCGTAGCATTTGTGCTCTGGGAAGATCTTATTAAAAGAGTTAAGCATGAGATCATGTCATAACTAGTGAGGTAATCGTACCTATCTCATTGGGAAAGATAGAAGATGTGCATGTATTAAAAAGGGAAAACCTCGGATAGACCATTGTCGAGGAGCCTGGGGTCACTTGTTGGTAAACCTTAGATTATATCAAGGAGCCTTCAAGGGGATTGAGCTAGTTACTCTGCCCTTGCATGTATATCGGATCATAGACTATTCCCCCAGGTACATTTGTTCCCGTTGGTGACCTTAGTGACTATAAACTTTAGGATTTTTTTCCCAAGGTGACGGTGGAGGGAATGTCCCATTGTACATGGAGCAGACGTCGACTAGACTCACTTGGAATTTACGGAGGGTACTCTTCACTTCGAGATGGCATAAGTGGAGAGACTTGCACCGAACTATTTCATTAAGCAGGTTTTCAAGGTAACTGTTCCAACTACCATTTCCACATTAGAATTCTACGACGTTGGATTTCATCACCAACTATTAGTTTTAGTGTGGGAATCTACTGTTTGTGTGTGGATTGCTCTCTTATATTTTGTAGGCGTGTGATAAATTTGATTGTTTCCTTAGAGACTTTAGGATATTTTTTTGAAATTTTCTTTGATTTCGTGTGCTAAAACTTTTAATCGTGGCTGATTTACCTAGACAATCACGTAGAATGCAGGGAAACCCCCTGAGTACACACCAAGCCAGTTAGAAAAGCTTAAATATGAGAAAGGAAAACAATCAGGGACTGGATCAACTAAACACGAGGAAACATCAGTAATTATACATCCTGATTACGAAGTAGATCAACCTCAAACAACATAAAGTTCTCAAAGAAAACTTACAATTTCTGAACTAGCTGAACTTGTTTCCACAACTAATGAATTATCAGCTACTGAGCCTGACATTTCTGAACCAAAAACTAAACCTTCTATGTCTGAACCTGCTTCAGAATTCATCACTCCAACCCCTGGTCGTCCTGATTCACCTCGAGTGAAGTTTCGTATCACTGAGAACCTTCCTCTTGGCCTCATTAGCATTGAAGAAATTACTGACATAGAAGAAGAAGTTGTTCTTCCTTCACATCAGGAATATTTAGATGTTCTGCCAAGTGAATCGATTTACTATAGCCCTTTCAAATAGGATCCTTGGTATTCTAAGTTAACGGACTTTCTACACAATTCTGGTCTAAACTATTCACCACCCATAATTCCTTTTACGCCATACTAAGAGGTAATTACAGACCTTCATTAAAAATTTCTGGTGAGTCATCTATGTTTTTTGCATCGCCAGAATCATATTTTTATGGTGGTTTGTCTGTTCCTACGAGATACCAGTCGCTCTCTGGTACTTTCTTAGGAGAAAATCCTTCTCCTGAAAAACTTATACAATCACCTGGTGCAAATGAATCACATACCGAAAATTTGAACGAGGAACAAGTTTACAGGATGTTTGGAAACATTCCTAACCCTGACCCTCAAAGTAGTAACTTACTGCCTGGGGGGCATCCTCAAGGTAGTATTTTACCGCCTGGGGGGCATCCTCAAGGTAGTAGTTTACCGCCTTGGGGGAAACCTCAAGGATAGTACACACCTCAAGGACAGTACATACCTCAAGGCCAGTACATACCTCAAGGACAATACCAACCTCAAGGGAAATACTCTATTCAGGGTCTGCAACCTCTTCAAGGACAGTACCTTATTCCAGGGCAACCGTATTTCCAAGGACAAGAACCTCCTTTAGGGCCGCAGTTCTATCCGGAACAACAATTGTTTCACGGGGGTCAATCTTTTAGTGGGAATTATCCAGCCAAATATCAAACATACATTCAAAATTATCAACCTGGTTATGGTCTATCTTATGCAGCACAACCTTCAATGGGAGCTCCATATCCTGGAGTAAACATGGTGCGGAATCCGACACAAAATCAATAGAATTTGCAACCTAACGTGCAAGTACCTTATACTCAACCTGGTCAACCAATTGGTTACAATCAAATCCAACATCCTGTCCAACCTACACTTCAAATTATACCACAGGTATCTGCACCTAGTACTGTTCAACAACATGGTCCGAGTACATCTACAACTCTACCTCAAACTGCTGCACCAAATTCTGTTCAACCTACCACACCTATCCCTAGAATTTCTGTAGGCCCTATTTCTACAACCCCTCAAGTATCACAACAAATCCCTCCAGTCACTGCACAACAACCTGGACCCAACAGTTCAGACTACTATTTAGATGCCTGCGGGACAACCTGGTACAAGCATAATTGTAACAAGCCAACCTCATTTTATTTATCAACCATATCAAGGGCAGTACCAATATGGACCTGTAGCACAAAATCTAGTATACCAGCATCAACCGTACCCTAGTTACACATATAAAATACTAGCTCAACCTCAGTATGGTACGGCTAATCCTGGTTATCCGGGAGGCATTCCAATCCCTAATGCACAGGCTATTCTATCCTGGATATCCTCCTCCTGGTACTGGTATAGCTCTGCAAGGTTATCAATTTGCTCAGTAGGACACGAACCATCGGTTTCCATTCATAGCAACTTTGGATTTACCCGATTTGTCGCACCTAATGAATGATGCGATTTATTATCTTCCGTATTAGCCGACCATGCCGAATAAGTTGCCCAGTGATATGCCTAAGTTCAAAGGTAAATCAGGAGAGGACCCCTCAAACAATGTCATGAATTACCACCTCTAGTGTGCATCCAACTCTTTGATTGATGATTCCTTTTGATTAAGACTGTTTCAAAGAACATTGATAGGTTTAGCTGCAAAATGGTATATTGAACTACCACGTGGCTCAGTCAACAATTTCAATGCGTTAGCAACAACTTTCTTAACACACTTTTTTTTTCTTGTTGAAATTTGGTACCGGAGGACAGGTGGTTCCCTAAGGCTTTGATCTTTGGCCTAGGGAAAAGTGTCCAAAAGAATTTAATTTTTCTCCTAAAGTGACTTTATAATTTTTATAAAGTCAAATCTAATTTAAAAGTGACTTTATGTTATAAAGTTACTAAAGTCTAATTTTAAAGTGACTTTAATAAAGTCAATGTAAAATTAGAAAGGAAAAGTGACTTTGGAAATAAATGACTAAGTGGGTCTTTATTAAAGTGGGGTGAATTAAAAAAATAGAAAGTGAGATTTAAATGAGCATTTAATCTCAGCCCTAGATCTTAATCTATTTCAGCCATTGGATTTAGGGATTCCCCAAAAGTCACTTAGGGTTAGGTTAAAGGAGGAAAAGGAGGAAAAGGTCATTCATTCTTTCATGAGTAGATTGAGAGAAGGAGAGCAAGAGAGCAAGGGAGATTTCTGGGCAATGAGGAGAAGGAAGCAGCAGCTTGGCACACATTCCAAGGCAGCATTTCAGCAAGACATTTCAGCAAGACCGTACAGCTGAGTTTGCACGCAGTAAGGCAGTTTTTTAGGCACGATTTTCGAGAAAAGGTGGCCGTACAGCAGGCCGTACAACAAGTTTGCACAGAAATCGAGGAGCAGAATTTAAGGGAGGCCATACAGAAAGTGGTTGTACCTTGGCACGCATTTCTAGGCAAAAATTTGTACAGCCGTACAGCTATTTTTCTGCACCGAAATCGAGAAAACCGTACAGCAGATTTTTGGGCAGCTTGCACGCTTTTCTAGGCAGGCCGTACAGCAGCATTTGAGGCTGAAATTTGGCACGAAAATCGAGGAGGACGTACAGCATTTATTGCTGTTCTGTTTTTGCTGTTTGTACATTTTCGAGGCGGTGGTTAAGCACGGAAAATGAGATAAGTTGTAAAATTCTGTTTGCTGATTTTTTGCTGAATATTTCTCTCACTGTAAAAAGCATTTTCCAGAAATAAGAAGGAGCTTTCGAACTGGTTTTCCCCAAGAGTTGTAGGGGGTTTTTCCAGGGTCATGTTGACCAAAAATATATGTGTCAAAATGTGTGAATGACTGTTTTATGTGTGGTGATATTTATTTCTGCATTTTCCAGCATTCTGTAATTTTTCCAGAATTTGTGTTTTCAGCAAAATTTATTTTCTAGCTTGTTAAATATATGGATATGGGAAAGGGCATTTAACTATTTTGGAGTAATAAGGTGAAACTGAAAACCGGGGTGGGAAAACATAAATTTATACATGGTATCGGAGCTTGAGTGTTGAAGTGCAGTTTGGGACAGCAAGGAGAAAAATACAGCCTGCTGATTTTTCCCTCAGAAAATTCCAGCAAGCTGACTTTTTCACAAACAGAATTTTTACCTTTACTACAGCAGTGCTATTTTTTCAGTTTTAGGACAGCAGGATGTCTTTGGTACTGAGGGTGGAGGATAGGTTGGATGGGCATACCAATTACAGTGTTTGGAAGGAGAGAATGCAGAGTATCTTTGAGGAGCTGGAAGTTTGGGACATAATGGTGCATACCGCACAGAACCCTGTAAATGTGCCTACTGATGCTACTCAGTTGGCAGCATATAATAAAAAGAACAACAAGGGTAAGAGACTGATTCTAGACGGAATCAAAGACCATTGCATTCCTCATGTGAGAGGAAAGAGAAATGCTCATGAGATGTGGATAGCATTGACCAACCTCTACCAGAGTACCAATGAGAACCGGAAAATGGTCCTGAAGGAGAAGCTGAAGAACATTAAGATGGGTAAGACTGATAGTGCAGCTGGATATCTCACAAAGATTACTAATGTGAGAGATGAGTTGGCAGCGATTGGAGAGACCATTCCACCCACTGAGTTGGTGCGGATTGCAGTGAATGGCCTCCCCAGTTCATGGATGAACTTTGCTGATGGGGTTTGTGCACGTGAGACCCTTCCCACATGGGAGAGGTTTTGGGATGATTGCATTCAGACAGAGATCAGGAAAGGTCGGCTTGGGGCAGCCAAGCCAGTTGAGCAGGATGAGGATGTAGCACTGTTGGCAGGACGCAAGAAAGGCAAAGGGAAGAAGCAGGCTTCCACAAGCAATGGTGGGGGAAAAGGCAAAGGTAAAGGTAAACATGATAACACACAGAAGGACTATTCCAAAGTGAAGTGTTGGAATTGTCAGAAGATGGGACACTATGCAGTTGTGTGTCCGGAGAAGAAGAAGAAGAAGGGGAAGAACTAGAGCATGGCAGCTTCAGCAGAGGTTGAGGACTTTGCAGATCGTTTTGACCGAGAGTTTGGGTTCACTGCGTGTGAGTCCTCTAGTGCGGGATCATCTGCCATAGAGGTTCGGAGGGAGCATGCATTTCCCTCGATTAGCGGAGCATCTTCGGGTATCTGGTATGTGGACAGTGGGGCTTCACGTCACATGACAGGAGTCCGTGAGTACTTCTCAGAGCTTTCAGAGAGTGGCACTGATATAGAGGTAGTACTCGGTGATGACAGAGTTGTTAGAGCAGTCAGTGTGGGAACATTGACATTTCAGAGGGAGTCTAAACCTCCCTTGAAAGTGTCAGATGTTCTTTATGTGCCAGGGATGAGGAAGAACCTCATATATGTCTCAGCTTTGGAGGACAGAGGATATAAGGTACTGTTCAAGGGAGGACAGGTGTTGATGTATCCCAGGGGCACTCCAGCTGATTCAGCTAGAGTGATAGGTGTATGCCATGCAAAGGTGTACAAGTTTGCATTTCAGCCCCTTTTGGCATTGAGCAGTAGTACCGACAACAGAGCTAGCATTGAGTTGTGTGAGATTTGGCACCGCAGGATGGGGCACATGTATCATGGAGCCTTGAGGACTTTGCGGGAGATCACTACAGGTGTGCCAGATTTCAGTACTGATCACTTTGATACTTGCAGAGGATGTGCGATGGGCAAGTTTTCCAAATCCCCTTTTCCCAGCAGTGACAGTAGAGCGACTGGGATACTTGATTTGATTCATTCCGATGTGAGCGGTCGGATGTCTCATGTTTCCTTGAGTGGATATGAGTACTATGTCTTATTCATTGGTGATCACTCTAGGAGGACCTGGATCTATTTCTTGAAGACCAAGAGTGAGGTCTTCAAGCGATTTCAGGAGTTCAGAGCTCTTGTGGAGACACAGACAGGTCGGAAGATCAAGTCCCTGAGGTCGGACAATGGGGGAGAGTACACCCTTGGAGAGTTTGTTGACTATTGTGCGGAGGCGGGCATTAGGAGGGAGTTCACTGTTCCTTACAACCCCCAGAAGAACGGGGTTGCGGAGAGGAAGAACAAATCCATCGGAGGGGCTTCCAAATCCATGTTACATGATCAGGGGTTGCCATTGTTTTTGTGGGCAGAGGCGTGCAACACAGCTGTTTATTTGCAGAACAGGTGTCCGCATCGTGCCTTGGGGCACATGACTCCAGAGGAGGCTTTTTCTGGGAAGAAGCCTGATATTGGTCATCTTCGTATCTTTGGGTGCATTATATACTCCTACATACCCAAGGAGAAGAGGACCAAACTAGAGCCCACCGCAGAGAAGGGTATCTTTGTGGGCTACAGTGAGACCTCAAAGGCCTTTCGGATTTACATTCCTGCACAGAGGAAAGTTGTTGTCAGACGGGATGTGAAGTTCGAGGAGGACAGGGCCTTTAGGAGGTCACGAGAGTTAGAGTATCTGGATCATCCAGACCCTCAGCAGCAGTTGAGTCAGTCACAGGGATCCAGTGGGCAGGGATCAGGAGGATCCGGAGGTACATCTATGACGATGTCAGGCCCGTCAGTGGGGAGTGGCTCACCGAGTCAGAGGGGTGGTGCTACGGGCAGCATGCAGAGCAGTCCACAGAGCAGTTCACTGGGGAGTCCAATGATGGAAAGTTCACACGGTACCTTAGCTTCTACAGGTTTAGGTGCAGGCAGGAGGACAACAGACAGATAGTCAGGAGTTCAGGCTCCTGATGTTGAGGAGGAGGAGTTTTATTCTCCAGCAGGAGAAGTGTGCTCAGGGAAGAGGAAGCCCAAGTGGCTTCAGGACACCTTGAGAGATGCCACATCTGTTGCTGAGCCTAAGAGGCCGGTCAGAGAGAGCAGACCACTTGAGAGGTTTTGTAGCTATATGGTAATGGCTACCAACATCCTTGACTCTGAGCCTTCTAGCTATGAGGAGGCAGCTAGCCAGTAGGTCTGGAGAGAGGCCATGCAAGAGGAGTATTCTTCTATCATGAAGAATGATGTTTGGGAGGTGGTTCCGAGGCCTGAGGGAAAATCCGTGGTTACTTCTAGATGGCTTTACAAAGTAAAGCATGCTGCAGATGGCAGCATTGAGAAATTCAAAGCGAGGTTTGTGGCTAGAGGGTTCTCCCAGGTAGAGGGAGTTGATTATGAGGAGACCTTCGCTCCCGTGGCTCGATATACTTCGATCCGCTCCATTATATCGATAGCAGCAGAGATGGGTTAGAAGATCCACTAGATGGATGTGAAGACCGCATTTCTCAATGGCTTCATACGGGAGGAGGTGTACATTGAGCAGCCACAGGGCTTTGAGGTGCATGGGAAGGAGTCCCATGTGTGCAGACTGAAGAAGGCCCTTTATGGCCTGAAGCAAGCTCCCAGAGCTTGGTACTCCGGGATAGATACATACTTGCAGGGGATGGGTTTCACAAAGAGTGAGGCAGATCCGAACCTTTACTATATTGTGATAGGTGAGGAGCCTCTCATTCTGGTGCTGTATGTGGATGAATTGGTCATTACAGGTGCAGAGAGACTCATAGAGCACTGCAAGAGAGATCTTGCGGCGGAGTTTGAGATGAAGGACAACGGCTTGATGCATTACTTTTTGGGTTTGGAGGTGTGGTAGGAGGAGGGGCATTTCTTCCTGGGGCAGGGGAAGTATATTGTGGACATCCTTGGCATATTCCACATGGAGGATTGTAAACCCATGTCGACACTGATGATCACCAACTGGAAGAAGCTTCATGCTTCGGATTCTGAGTTGGTGGATCCCACATTGTACAGACAGCTAATTGGTTCCTTGATGTATTTGGTCAACACTAGACCAGATATTTGTTTTGCAGTCAACACGATGAGTCAGTTTATGTGTGAGCCTAGGAAGGTTCACTGGGTGGCTACAAAACACATTTTGCGATACTTGCAGGGGACAGTGGATTATGGTCTGGACTACAGGCAGGGGGATGGAGTGAGATTGGCAGGTTACACTGATTCTGATTGGGCAGGTTGTGCTTCTGATAGGAAGAGCACTTCAGGGTGCTGTTTTGGGTTGGGTTCGGCAGTGGTGTCATGGTTAAGCCGGAAGCAGCAGTCAGTAGCATTGAGTTCAGCGGAAGCAGAGTATATGGCAGCCAGTCTAGCTAGTTGTGAGGCCATCTGGCTTCGCAAGATGTTGTTTGGCTTATTTGGTCAGCCGTTGAGACCTTCAGTGATTTACTGTGATAATCAGAGTTGCATTAAACTCACAGAGAATCCAGTATTTCATGACAAGTCAAAGCATATCGGGATCAAATATCATTTCATCAGAGACTATGTTCAGAAAGGAGCTGTAAAGCTTGAGTATATTCCCACTGATGAGCAGGTTGCAGATATTCTTACCAAAGCCTTACCACGGGGCAAGCATGTCTACTTCAGAGACAAGATGGGTGTGGTGAGGAACACCTTCCTCGGTAAGAGGGAGTGTTGAAATTTGGTTACCGGAGGACAGGTGGTTCCCTAAGGCTTTGATCTTTGGCCTAGGGAAAAGTGTCCAAAAGAATTTAATTTTTCTCCTAAAGTGACTTTATAATTTTTATAAAGTCAAATCTAATTTAAAAGTGACTTTATGTGATAAAGTTACTAAAGTCTAATTTTAAAGTGACTTTAATAAAATCAATGTAAAATTAGAAAGGAAAAGTGACTTTGGAAATAAATGAATAAGTGGGTCTTTATTAAAGTGGGGTGAATTAAAAAATAGAAAGTGAGATTTAAATGAGCATTTAATCTCAGCCCTAGATCTCAATCTATTTCAGCCATTGGATTTAGGGATTCCCCAAAAGTCACTTAGGGTTAGGTTAAAGGAGGAAAGGAGGAAAAGGTCATTCATTCTTTCATGAGCAGATTGAGAGAAGGAGAGCAAGAGAGCAAGGGAGATTTCTGGGCAGTGAGGAGAAGGAGGCAGCAGCTTGGCACACATTCCAAGGCAGCATTTCAGCAAGACCGTACAGCTAAGTTAGCACACAGTGAGGCAGATTTTTAGGCACGATTTTCTAGAAAAAGAGGCCGTACAGCAAGGCCGTACAGCAGGCCGTACAGCAGGTTTGCACAGAAATCGAGGAGCAGAATTTAAGGGAGGCCGTATAGCAAGTGGCTGTACCTTGGCACGCATTTCTAGGCAGAAATTTGTACAGTCGTACAACTGTTTTTCTGCACAGAAATCGAGAAAACCGTACAGCAGATTTTATGGCAGCTTGCATGCTTTTCTAGGCAGGGCGTATAGCAGCATTTAAGGCTGAAATTTGGCACGAAAATCGAGGAGGACGTACAACATTTATTGCTGTTCTGTTTTTGCTGTTTGCACATTTTCCGAGGCGGTGGTTAAGCACGGAAAACGAGATAAGTTGTAAAAGTCTGTTTGCTGATTTTTTGCTGAATATTTCTCTCACTGTAAAAAGCATTTTCCAGAAATAAGAAGGAGCTTTCGAATTGGTTTTCTCCAAGAGTTGTAGGGGGTTTTTCCAGGGTCATGTTGACCAAAAATATATGTGTCAAAATGTGTGAACGACTGTTTTATGTGTGCTAATATTTATTTCTGCATTTTCCAGCATTCTGTAATTTTTCCAGAATTTGTGTTTTCAGCAAAATTTATTTTCCAGCTTGTTAAATGTATGGATATGGGAAAGGGCATTTAACTATTTTGGAGTAATAAGGTGAAACTGAAAACCGGGGTGGGAAAACAGAAATTTCTACATTGCTAGCCCGATACGACAATGGCACAGATCTCTTGACTTCATTAAAACAATCTACGTCTACGTACATATCAGATCACATACATGAATGGAGACATAGAAGACGTTTAGTGAAAGTTTTTATTCCGGATCAGATTTTGGCAGAATGGTTTATTAAATCATTGCTTCCAAAGATCACTGAAGATGTGGCTAAGGGAGGGGTTTTACGGAAGAACAAGTCATTGCTCAAGCTCAGTACTTAGACCTTGTATATAAACAATTTGGTACGTTATACAAAAAAATTCCTGACTTACCACGTCCCGGTCAAATAATTGCAACTCCTTCAGGGTCTCATGCTGCAGACGGTGTCATTGGTTTAGTTAGCATTAATAAGAGTAAGAAGAAGTCCTCCAAAACTACTTCTCCTATCATAACTTTACCAGATTCATCGAAAGGAGATTCTTCCCTTGAAACATCTGCCGACTTTCATGTTGTAGATTCATCTACATCTAAATCTAAAACCGGTAATAAGAAGAAAGGAAAGAATAAAAACAAACAAACTTCGTCTCCCAAAGAGAAAACCGAAAAGAATGAACCATCTGATGATAATTGGAAACCTTGTTATCCTTGTCTTATCTGTGACGAGGATCACTTTACCAAAGACTGCCCGCATCAGTCCGAGGTCTCTAAATTTGTCAAAGGTTCACCCACACCCGTTGTCTTGAAGGATCCTTTTCCTACTCAAGATAGAAAAATTATAGGTTCTTCTTCAAATTCATCGACAGATATTTTAATAATGTCTGAGGTTATGGTTGTAACGTGATCGCAAGACTATGGAACTAAAAATCCTGTAACTGGTAAAGAGATAGAAAATTATAATCCAACACCAGTCTCCTTCTATTTCTGATACACTTCATATCGATAAACCTAATCCTGATCTAGTGATTAAACCACCTACTAAAGGTGTACTTCGAAAATCAGCTTTCAATCCACATGCGAGAGCTTCTCAGATCTACAACATTGTTGAAGACTTGGCGATATCCCCTTCAGCAATGTCGGCCTTAGAAGTGCTACAATCATGTCCAGCACAAAGGAAATTACTTTTACAGCTATCGGAGCTATAGATCCTTAGGATTATAACCTCATGGTCTTTGGTCTAGAAAACATTACACCGAGACTCCCTCATCAGATGGCTTTTCAGATTCCAATATTAGTAAAAAACAGACGAGTTTTTCGTACTGTAATTGATGGGGGGGCATCCACGTGCATAATGTCATTAAATTGTTGGAAAACCCTTGGTTCTCCAATACTCAACCAATCTCTGACAATCCTTAAAGCCTTTGATGGAAGAGGATTCCATCCATTCGGAATACTCCAAGATCTACCTATAGAAGTAGAAGGCAAAATTGTTAATCTAGATGTGGAAGTTGTTGATGCCCCTCTGGATTACAACCTTCTTTTGGGTCGTAGTTGGTCTTATGCCATGACTGCTATCGTTTCATCCGTCTTTTGGATAATCATATTTCCTCATAAAGGAAAGATTGTGAAAATCGATCAATTGTCATATTATTCGTCTGAACCTGCTTCTACAGACAATATCCAACATGTTGGAAAATCGACTATCCCATATGAAGATGTTGGTGTAGGTTTAGTAAAGGACTCCGCTTTGATGGGAACTTTCTCTATGCCTCCACCCAACATACCGCGTACCATTGCCAACGTCAATATGATTTCATCAAGCACTATACCATTCGATGACACTTGGGTAGTGCCTTCAGAGTCAGAAATGAATTCTTTCAATGGCGAGATGCCTTGGAGTCCTTTTGAAATGGCATATGTGGCAGTGCAGTCGTTTTCTGACACACTTTCAACTACTCATGATCAAATGAATGTGATCACCGAAGAATCTTCTTCATCATCAAGCTCAGCCTTGACATCACTTTTCGATCATTTTCAACAAGTGTTTCACACTGATGAAAGTATTCGAGAATTTTTGTCCGTGGATGAATTACCCTAGGATGATCTACACCATAGACCCTCGTTTTTACCTAAACTTGATAAGTTTGAAAATGATTTTTCGTCTATTTTTACGATTGATTATGTCAAGGAACCACAGAATCCCATATCTATTACAAATTCAGATTCTGAGATTAATTTTGGAAACATTTATATAACTGTTCCTATCGACATATCAGTTAAACCTAGAATTGTTGAAAACATTCATATAGGCACTTCTTGTACAACTGAAGAAATTAATACATATAAATACCTATTTCAAGAATTCTGAGACATATTTGCCTGGTCTTATGAAGAGATGCCAGGAATCAATCCAAATATTTTCATTCATGAAATAAAGACATACCTGGATGCCAAGCCTATTAGACAAAGATTACGTCCAATACATCCATGAAAAGCTGCTGCTATTAAAGCTGAAGTTGAAAAGCTACTGCGAGTAGGATTTATTTATCCAATTCCATTAACAGATTGGGTATCTAATATAGTTCCTGTTACCAAAAAGCAAGGGACTATACGATTATGTGTCGATTATAGGGATATTAATAAAAAATTTCCAAAAGACAATTATCTTACTCCCTATATCGACCAAATTATCGATGATTGTGCCAGAAATGAATTTTTATCATTTATGGATGGATTTTCCGAGTATAATCAAATAAAAATACTCCCTGCTGATCAACCAAAAACAACGTTTATATGTCCTTGGGGGACATTTTCTTATTGCAAGCTACCTTTCAGATTAAAGAATGCTAGTGCAACTTTTCAAAGAGCCATGTATTACACTTTTCATGATATCAAACATATTGTACAACCTTATCTAGATGACTTATCTGCTCACTCATTACGCAAGGAAGATCATCCTACTCACTTACGAGTTATTTTCATGAGATATAGGCATTATAAGATTCGTTTGGACCCCCACAAATGTGTTTTTTATGTGCACTCAAGACGATTACTGGGATTCGTCATTTCGAAAGCTGGCATTCGTGTTGATCCCTCGAAGGTTGAGGCCATCATCAATTTACCTCCTCCTTCCACACTTCGCCAACTCTAAAGTTTGCAAGGGAAAGCAAAATTTCTACATAGGTTTATCCCGAACTGTGCTGAATTAACAAAAGGTTTTACCCAGTTGTTGAAACATAATGTTCCTTTTATTTGGGATGAGATTTTTGATCGATCTTTTGATGCTTTAAAAGACGCATTAACCCATGCACCGTTATTGTATCCACCCAATTACAACCGGGACTAATTTTTATATTTAGCAACCTCTGATTCCACCATCGGAATGGTTCTAGTTCAAGAGGATGAATCTCACAATGAGAATGTGATCTATTATCTAAGTCGGAATCTAAACCGGACCGAAATTAAATATTCGCATGTGGAGAAATTGGCCTTGGCACCAGTTCAAGCTATCCAACGATTTCGTCACTACATACTATTACATAAAACAACTGTGATATCTAAATACAACCCAATGCTGTATATTTTGACAAAACAATTACTCAGGGGAAAGTAATCTAAATGGATTGTCATCCTACATGAAGAGTTTGATTTGGAATTCGAGAAATCTAATTCAAAGAAATCACTGGTGTTTGCAAAACTCATGTGTGACTTTCCCAATACTGAGATGGAAACCGTGGTAGAGAATCCCATTGCAGATGAATCTATGTTTCTTATCAGTACGTTAGATTCATGGTATGGAGATATCATCATATATCTTCAAACCCAAACCTTCGGCCCAGAGATTTCACGTTTAAATCGACGGAGAATCCGATATCAATCCCAACAATACAATATTGTTAGGGACACACTTTATCATTGTGGTGCAGATTTTGTTTTTCGACGTTGTATAACTCACGAAGAGGCTGAAAGGGTTTTGAACAATTGCGACTTTGGAGCGTGTGGTGGTCATATGTCTGGGTTTGCCACAACCCAAAATATATTGTGCGCTGGTTATTTTTGGCCATCATTGTTCAAATATTGTATTATTGTGGTCTGAAAATGCCACAACTGCCAAAATTTTTATCGAAAAATCCGTGCGCCTCCAGCTCCTCTTCACCCAATTATTTCTATCGGTCCTTTTGCGAAATGGGACATTGGTTTCATTACATGTAACCCTCACTCGGCCGGGGGGCATGGGTATATTATTATTGCTGTATATTACTTTACCAAATGGGCCGAGGCGATGCCTACATTCACGGAAGGTGGAAAAACTGCAGGTAAGTTTGTATTCAATCATGAGATTGATCGTTTCGGTGTACCACAAGCTATTATCACAGACCATGGGAGTCATTTTCGAAATATAATGATGACCGAACTTTCCGATCAAATTGTACCGCGCCATGATAACTCTACTCCATATTACCCACAAGCTAATGGTCAGGTTGAAGTTGTCAATAAAGTTTTAACCACCATGATTAAACAGATTATCAGAACTCAAAAATTGAATTGGCATACCATGATTTTTTCAGCACTATTGGCATATCGAACCTCAGCAAAAATTTCTACAGGATTCACTCCTTTTCAACTGGTCTACGGTTTAGAAGCCGTGTTACCCATTGAATGCGAAATACCGTCACTCCAATTAGCCATAGAGTTACTACCAACTACTTCTGAAGAGGAAATTTTTTTTTTTTACTTAGCACAATTAGATGAGACTCGACGCACTGTTGCATTAGCTACCGAAGCTCATAAGAAACGTGTGAAAGCTCAGTATGATCGAAGTGTTACCCATCTTATTTTTTCAGAAGGTGGCCTAGTCTTAGTATATAATCAAGCTAACGATAAGCTAGGTGCTGGGAAATTCGAACCGATGTGGCATGGTCCTACATTGTCAAGAGAGTGCTTGCCAAAGGGGCCTATGAATTAACTGATTATGATAGGGTCTCTTTAGATAAGTCCATAAATGGTCTTTATATTAAGAGATATTATGCTTGTCTCTCGTGTGAAGATCTCACTTGTATATTAGTTATTTTTTAGATAAGTGTTCTTAGATTAAGTTTTTTGTTACTACTATCACTGCTTATCTTGATTAATCTTGATATTGCAGATGTCGACATCTCTTCAAATGTACATTGGTTTTGATAATGGTGCCTGTCGTAGTACATGGAATATCTCTTCCGTAGCTTGGGTTATCAATTCACTCACCAATGAGTTAGTTTCTATGCACGGGGTAAGCCTTGATCAAACCACGAACAATTTTGTAGAATATAACGCAATCATTGAGTTATTATCTGATGCCATTTCATTTGGTATTCGACATTTGATCATTAGGTTGGATTCATAACTCATTGTATTACATTTAAACAGAGTATATGCAATTAAAAATCTAGTGTTATTGAGATTATTTTTGAAGGTTCATCTCTTGGAACGACAATTTGATTACATTGAATATCAACACATTTCAAGAAATTTAAACACATTGGCCGATGCATTAGCTAACCATGTTCTAAATAGACATGTGCACCATTAAAATAGTAAACCAAAACAACATTCAATACATGTTGAACAAGATACTCAAAGAAAGTAGTAATATCATAGATAGGTTTTTTTTCAAAAATATTACATTTTCTACGATCATAGGTTTAAACACCTTATGATCTAATAGATACTGATATGAAAAACAAAAATGTCAATCCACAATGATCATCCACTATCCGTGATGATGATCATGGTAGTAGACTATGGCACGCACCACCTTGCGCAAGAATCTCCTAAACTGTCCCGGAACACCTATAACATGTCTCTGAAACTGAAGAGGAATGTCATCTATCCTTGTCTCGGGAATATCTATGGTTAACCTCTCCAGGTTGTGTTCCATATCAGTTAGGATCTCTTCTGCCTGATCTTGTGATGGTGCTATAGGCTCTGCTTGCTGCCTAACAAGCGGCAGAGTATAGCTGGTTGTCGTGGACCAACATATGCATTTAAAAATTTGTTATCAATATTGGACGATAAAAAACAAATAAAAATTAGATTAAAAACATCAAAATAGTTCTCTTACCTGATTCATCCCACTGTGCCCCTAGAGGCAAGGACATCTCAGGATCACCTTTGAAATATATACCTGCATAAGGGAAGTCTTCAATTATAAAAAGTTGGTTCCTTAGCCACATAAAGTACGCTGGAACATACCATCCGAGGTTCCCAAGGTTCCCCACGATCTACTGGAATAAGCTGAGGGGCGAGAAGCATGATTCTCTCCAAAGCAAAAGAAATCAAAATGGTGCCATAGCCAAAGTTTTTTAACTTTGCATTATTTTCTCTGGTTAGTTGGCCTTTCATGTTAGCCAATACCCGTTCGCACTAGTTGAATATGGCGCCTTTGAAACACTCTACCGCGGTCTACATTTGAGATTTAGTGGCTACATGTGGAGCCGCACTTCCACACAACCTGGTTACCATGAATGCAATCACTTTGAGATCTAATCGCAAGATATTTTTTATGTCTATGCGATTATCCTTTGGATATGCTTCATCACTGCAAAACTATTTTTTGTAGCTAGCAACGCGTAGGCCACCCTGTCTAGCCCCAAACAAGGATATGTTTTCTCCTATATGGGACAATCGAGTGAGGAAATAGATATCCTTGAGCTTTATTTCGAGCCAAAGGTCACCAATGATAAAGCATTGATCTTGAACTTCCCATGTATTTACTAACCATGTCATCACCTCTAATTGTGCTTTCATACCTTAGATAGCCTAGAACTTGTATAAACCACAATTTTTTAACACACGCATTATTGCAGGATCATTCATGGCTTCATTGTCTATAGCCTCATGATCACGTTCTCTCCACTCTAGCATGGTGAAATAGCCTACAAATAACCACATTTGAAATTTAGAAACCATTGGAGTAAAAAAATTTAATCATTTTTAAGAGAATTTGTAATTTTTCAAATGGTCACGTCGCCTCCGCAGTTTTTGTGTGGAGACAGTGCGGACATCTGCATGGGCTCCACACAAAAACCGTGACAGCATGGTAATTTTCCTTTTGAAAAATTATCGAGGTCTGCAAGTAGCGCGTGCATGACCCGCGGACCCCCGAGAGCGCATTTTTGAACATAAATTCCTCTCAAAAAATGAAATTAAAGCTAAAAGTGAGAATTAAAACGGATAGAAATGAAGATTAAGATGATTTGTACCTAGTTCTGATGAATCATGGAATGAACATTTGGTTCTCTCGATATTAGCTCTGGAATTTTTTTTCCAAAAACTCTCAATTCACTGCTCTGAAGATAAAAGGTGAAAATGATTTTGTTAAACTCCTTTTTATAGTTTTTGAATGAATAAAATATTATATTTATTTATTTTTCACTTTAAAAGGCTATTTTTCAATATTTTTACTCCTCTGGAACATGTATGTTTAATCTCTCGAGTTTTTGTGCAGAATACAAGTTTTTTGGTGAAAAGAATTATTTTTTATGTTGAGTGTACTTTTATAACTTTTTCGGGCCCTTGAAAATTACGAAAAAGCGAAACCCAGGAGTTCTCTTTTAAGCCCTTTTCAAACTCTCTAAACATGAAAATATCACCAAGTACTTGAGTATTCGAACTTGTTAAAGGAAATGAACAGTTGTCCCTTTAGTATAACTTTACCCCTTTTCCAGACTAAAATGGACTATTTACGAAAAAGGTATACATTGACTAATCATGGTTAATAGATTTCTCTCCTATATTATTTTATCCTTTTTCAGGCTTGAGAGACTAAATTTATGAAAAATTAAAACCACAGAGTTTACTTATGTTTTTCTTCTGACTCCCTAAAACTAAAAAATGTCAAGTTTCTCCTCTACTGGACTTGTTAAAATTTAACAGTAAAGGACCTATTGATTACAAATAGGACCGAACCACTCCTTCTTAGGGTTCGATTTTAATACTAAGATGGACTCATCTGAAGGATGAGCTTACACAAACAGGAAAATGTTATCCTCCTCAAGCTTGTCAAAAATAAAGAGGTACTTGCTAGTAATAGCGGGGGAAAAAGAGAGAAAAGGAATCCAACTGTCACCCTTGTTTAAAAAGTAGTATACCACTCTTGAACACAACACTTTTTTCACACTTGTACCTGGGTTGGGAAGATCCTTTGTCTAACAGTTAATCAAACCACATTGAAATTCTTCAATCAGTTTCTGGGTATTAGCTTTAGGTCAATTGTTACCAAACCATCTGCAGTGTCGTTATGTGTTCAAGAGACCGTTCAAATAAACCATTCATTGCAAAAATTTGTCTTCATTCGCATTGACCATCCCTGAGTCAGTCCTTTCAAATATTTCTTCAAAACTTGATCTAATGGTTTCGTGTCGTGGGGCTTTCCTGTGACAGGACACTTTCTATCAACGACAAATCATCATGTAGAAACTTGATCTAGAATCCTATCAGTACCTTGGGATCTGCACGCCCTAATGGTAGATTTCTCGCCTTCGAAGACAGGTTGCATCATTGACCTTCGATCGAATGATTCTATGAAGTGTTTGACTGCAAATCATTCATTCACTGTTCATGGATTGTACTAAGTACTTTGAGAACCATTATCATTATTGGTGGTTTCTCTCACACTTGCTAATAGTTCATATCATTGACTAGTAATCAAGTGGTTTCTACCATGTTTGACTTCAACGCAATCAATCGCATGGATAGGATCGTACTAGTTCGGGAAGCGGAAATCAAGAGCTTGGATCTAGTTTCCACCATCCAGGCTGTGAGGAGTTTTATTATTCATGATACATTAGATTACTTATGACACATGGATGCGCCCATGCTGTGTCTACTATTGATGTAGTATTAAAATTATTTTCGTACCAGAACATTTAGTTAGTTTTGATCTGAGTATGGGAATGCCTACCTCAGCGATGATATATATATATATATATATATATATATATATATATATATATATATATATATATATATATATATATATATATATATATATATACTTGCATTGAATGTTTTAACAATTTTTCGACCAGTGTGTCCGCAATCCAATCCTCATAATGATAAAGCACTTCACTCTTCAGAACAACCTCAGACTTCGCACTTTAGGGGCAATATGTTACACGTTATTTTTTCACCATGACATTTGAGTGTACATATAGGTCCATCACTACCTATATTATACTCCCTTAGAATTAAAAAACCTTGATGTTCCTAAACCAAGTCTTGGAATTAGATAAAATCTCATTAAAACCCTTAAAATTATAATTCAGTGCCCTTTCCTGCGGGTCCACAAATACTTTTTCTATAGACTTCGGAAGCTCCCGCACATTCTGCTTATAAAACCTGTGGATTCCCGTAAAAAGTAAAATAAAGGAAAAAGTAAGTTCTAGAAGCCTAGTTGGTTGAATATTCTCCCAATCGGAAGCTTCTAGAGGCGCGATCAGTTCAAGATTTATCCCTCCACTGATGGAGCTCTATCCCTCCACTCATGGAGCTTATTGCTTGGTCTATGGAGCTCAAATCCCTTCATGAGAGGAATCCATCCTTGTCTTCATGGAACTGAAACTACCTCCATTTCCCTATACATTTTGCTCATGTTTCGGTCTCAAGGGAAGACATATATGTTAGTTACTGAAGAAATTCTCAAGAGATCATACTCTATACACTAGTTTTTATTGGCATGAGAATGATCACACCCTTATGTCCATAACTCCATGCTCGTTCAAAGAGAGGAAGGCTTGTCAAACTGAAGGAGGAACGATTGTTCAAGACCCCAGGAGAAAATTATACGACATCAAGACATCAGGTTTTAAAGTTACTCTTTTCATTCAAGATACTTGAATAATATTATTATGACGATGCCGCAATTCTCATCATTGTAAAATATTAATGGAGAAACGAGAAAGAAATCAAAGGGATTCAACATGAGACATTTTTCTTCGGCTTTGGACATTTCATGGTATCTATGATATTGCTATCTATCATGGTTCCTACTTCTCCACCATTGTAAATGCAAAATTCACAAATCTCGGCTCATGCTTTTCAAAAATCGCCAAATTCTTGTCCTAGAAAGCTCCACCATCGATCCCCATGGTTACTAGGGATTACGGTGGCTGAGATAACTTAGAAAAAATAATACTTCAGACAAAAACCTCCACCCCAACCTTGTGCGTATCATAACAACAAGTTTATATTATTGTTTTTCTATTCATGTGCATCCATTTACAGGAATATCTTTGATACTTACTAATTCTTTGTTGGAAAAGATATTTGTGCATGATCTTCAACCAATGTAACTGATACCACTATGTGTTTTCCTTTTCAAGTTGTTATGTGACAGGCTGAGATAAAACTTTGATTGGGTGTTCTAGTAGAGAAGTTAGTCTCCATCACCAGATAGAGAGAAGGACAGTGTTAGGTCTGCAGGTAAAATCCTTAGGTGCAGTTCTGAAAACCAGAGTTGCATATATGCAGAAAAAGGGCACAATTTTGGTGAAGGTGCGTACATTGAAGCCACAAAAACTAATAGCTTAAACTTGAGCAGTGCAAGAATTCACCTAACTCTGATACACGCACATGGAGAAGATAACCAAAATAGGATAAAAATTTGAATGCATTTACTATTAATTATGATACACATTTATACACTTCCTTGTGACCCTTGGTCTTTACATACCAAGTGGTCTCTTAAACTCCCTTTAATTGTTTACATTCCACACTAACCCTTGAAGAACTATGTGTCCAACAAAATAAAAAGTAATTTTAAATTCTATTTTAAATTATTATATTTAATTTAGAAATAAAATTTATTTAATTTTTCATAATTCATTTATTTATTAAAATTATTTTGAATCTATTTTTCTCAATTAAATTTAATAGAGAAAAAATCTAAAAACAAATTATTATTCAACGAGATAGTAAACTCTTTTATCCTTAACTCATTTAGAAAAGATGTAATTTTTTTTGAAATTTAACTTGACATGGAGAAAATATGGTTTTACATTTATTTTATAGTTTAGTTATGTATAAAATATTTATATAATTATATCTAATAAGTATGGAAAAATATTATTTTGTATATATTTTAGTTATGTATTAAATATTTATATAATTATATCTAATAAATATGGAAAAGTGATTTCAAACCAAAGAAAAAATGTATTGTTTATTATTCACTATGTATTAAATTATCTTTTTAATTTATATAAAACAATGGTTCTATAGATATCTTGAAAAACCAAACTTGATACAATATATGAAAAAGTGATTTTGGAACTTATCACGAATGAACAAACTTGATAAAGAGAGATTATCCAATCTCTCTCATAATTTGGCCATGTATTAAATCTTTATTTAGAAACGTGAACAAGTACTTTGAACCTATCCTGACTGATATAAAAATTGGATTTTGAGCTTAATTTAAATGATAAAACTATAAAGAGAGAAACATTATCTATCAACCATGTGTTGGTTTTTTTTTTGGAAATAGAGAAGAGTAGTTTTTGGAGTTTATCTCGAATAATCAAATTGCGTTATTTAATTTATAATAATTTGATTAATTTTTATATTTTTTTGAAAATATGAAAAAGTAGTTTTAGAAATTATTTTGGTTGTAGTTTAATTATTTTTAAATTTAAAAGTTTTTCGACATATTTTTTTGGTCTGTAGAAATTATCAATTTGATTTATAAATCTTATTTATTCTAAATACCTCAAAGAATATTTAAAATATTAAAATTATTTATGTATTTAAAAATAAAATTCAAATAAAAATAATAATTTATTTCAAAAAAAATAAAAGATAAATTATTAGAAGAAAATTTTATAAAAAAAGAAAAATCGTATCATATTTTGTAATTTAATTATGTATTTAATTTTTCACATATTAAAATTTAATTGAATTTCGAACCCACAGATCTTTATGAAAAGTAACCAACCCATATAGATCATCTTCTAGAGAAAATCTTAATAAAAAATGATAAAAATCTTTCAAAGCCTACAACTCATCATGGATGAGTTATCACCATGTTTTTCTTGGAAGCAAACTCAGCCACGTTATCACCATGTTTTCTTGCCGCCCAAACCTTTTCCATACAATCAAGTGGGTTATTGGGTTTCTTCACACCCCGTCCTTTGGTTTCTTCACACTTTCATAAAAGCTTTTTGATCCAAAAAATTTCAAATTCATTTGATTTTCTTATATAACTGAATTTTTTATATAACTAAATCAAGTTGGTTATTGGGTTTCTTCACACCACGTCCTTTGGTTTCTTCACACTTTTACATTAAAGCTTTTTTGAGATCGGGAAAAAATCAAATTCATTTGATTTTTTAATATAACCTGTTAAATATAGCAACGATCTTAATTCTAAGCGACAACTAATTTTAGTCATGTATAAAAGTGGCGCCAGCTAATAACTGAAATACGTAATACGAAAAAGAAAGGTCGACTACTTTACACCCAACCATGACAATGGCAAATAATTAAGCATAAAATGCATCAACCAGAAATAAGAATTAATACCATATTTGTCTCTGTTATTATTAAAACTGGCAGATCACCAAAACCGATAAACAAATAACTGCCCACTTCGCCTAACTAACATCGCTGGAAGGAAATACCCACTAACAAACAACTGTAAATGGAAATAAATATAAAGAAATTAGGGAGGTTTGGCCATCAGTAACGCTTTCGTGTGACTCCTGTTCTGAATTTGTCAACCGCCCTCGCCTTCAAAAACCCCTGACTCGCTCATCACAATTCCAAGATCACCTGTTAATCTCCCACGCAGCGCTGTTAATTTACCACTGCTGATTTCACGTCAACTGCAGGAACGACAGAAATCAAAATGGCGTCAATTGCCGCAATGTCCCTGCCTCTGCTTCTCCTCTTTCTAGCGCTCGCTGTGGTAACGGACGTTGCCGTCGCACAGACGCCGTCAAGCTGCTCGAGCTCTCTCGTGAGTTTAGCACCGTGCATCAGCTACGTGACGGGGAGCGCAGGCAACCCGTCTCCGAGCTGCTGCAGCGGCCTCTCTAATGTCGTGAAAACGAACCCGGTGTGCCTCTGCCAGCTCTTTTCCGGTGGCAATACTGCCGGCGTTAACATTAATCAGACGCTCGCACTCGCTATGCCCGCCGCCTGTAAAGTCAGCACGCCGCCCGTCAGCGCCTGCAAAGGTCCAGAAATTCTCCCCCTTTTTCCACACATAGAAGAAAATTAAGATTTTTTTGCCGGTGAATTCCTCTAATATTTTTACTAATAATTTTTCCTGTTATTAACAGCTGCGGGCGTTCCCGTTCCTCCGATTGGTTCCCCTACGATTGGTTCCCCTACGGTTCCGAAGGCCCCATCGACCCCGTCGACCGGTTCCGGCGACAAAACGAAACCTGCCCCCACCGGCTCGAACCCCGCCGGCGTCTCCTCTGCAGGCACTTTTGCCCCGACTGCCATTGGCCTGTTCTTTATGGGGCTGATTTTCTGCGCAATTCCTTTGTGAAGACCACCCCACCTTGGAGGAATAAATAAATTTATAATGTATTCATTGTAATGTTGTTTTTATAGTGTGAAAGTGGGCTACTGAGTCCCATGGTAAGCAATTTGATTTATGCCGTGCTGATCACAAATTGAATTCCGGTGCTTACCTGGCGAGGATAATTCAATAGTAGGAGAAATGTCGACGAAAAACAATTAGTTGTGGTGAATCTTAATTGGGTATTGTTTACGCATTATTGATCCAAGTTTGTACGACTGTGATTCAAAATTTATCTGCTAATAAAACAATTTGATAATTGTGCCCAAGGTTGAATTTTTGTAGTACAGCTGAGAGGATGGTTGCATACATCCATTGACTAATTACTAAGTAACATAAAGCATGAGGTAAAGATAGGACCCTAATATGCCCCCTTCAATATTAGTATTGTCATTAAGGTTGGATATGAGGAAATTCTTGGATTATGCATGGTATCTTTTGGCTATATATATTTCCACTAGATGAATACTTCTTGGATTATGCACTAGTGTAATGGATGTTCTCCTTGGATTATGCACGACTGAAATGAATGCTTTCCTATATCAAGTAATGCTTCTAGTTGGATCCAAATGGAGCCTTTTATATTTCTAGTTGGATCTAAAGGCATTTTTTATAAGATATTTTTATTTTGAAATGATTTTCTTACCCTTTTTTTAAGATAAAGCACCTGAACTTTTTGATGAATCTTGGAGTGGGTTGGAAAGAGATATTGGTTAGTTTATTGTTTAATTATATTTTTGTTTATAGTAATTAAGCACAAGTTTATGGATAAAGTTTCACTTGATGAATCTTGGAGTGGGTTGGAAAGAGATATTGGTTAGTTTATTGTTTAATTATATTTTTCTCTATAGTAATTAAGCACAAGTTTATGGATAAAGTTTCACTAGTGTGAGTATATTATTGATTATATGAACATCATAGATATATGGTAAATAGAAAGTGATTGACAAGGGTTTTTGGACATAGATAGCCTCAATTATGTGAATTAGTGTTGTGAGTTGGAAGTAAGTCATTACAAATAGGTTCAATTATGTGCATTGTTGTTGTGAGTTGGAAATAAAATCAAACAAAATATTTGCTAGTCAATGTAGGGTATTTGCCATGTAGCTTAAAAATATGATCCCTACAATTCCTAATTCCTATAAGACCTTTTGTATCAATCTCAATGTATCTTGCCACTAGATATAAGTTTAGGAGCATTGGAAATTTCCAACCATTTCATATTGTTTGCTATATATTGAGTTATTACTATTGCCAACCATTTCATATTAGTCACTATAGATTGAGTTATTACTCTATTGTTATAGAGTCCAACTAGACCATTTAATTGCAATTGTACCATTTTCTCCTATATACCAAGGATACCTAGTTTTAGAAATCATCTCATCTTGTAAACTTAATAACTTATTTTACTAGAAAATAAAATATTGACTTATTACTCTATTTTTATGTTATTATTTCCCTTAGAGTCCAACTATACCCTTTAATTGCAATTGTACCATTTTCTCCTATATACCAAGGATACCTAGTTTTAGAAATTAAACTTAGTTGTAAACTTAGGTGTGGAGTCACTTCTCTTAATATGCATAATATTTTGTTTAACCCCCGTGAAAATTCCATGTAATAAAAGCTAATAAAGAAAAAATATTCCATCTAATAAAAGCTAATAAAGGAAAAATAATAACCATGGGACACTTATTCCAAGCATAAAGGAAAAATAATAACTAATAAAAGCTAATAAAGGAAAAATAATAACCACTGGACACTTATTCCAAGCATAAAGGAAAAATAATAACCATGGTTATGCGACACTTATTCCAAGAGGAAAAATAATAACCACGGTTATGGGACACTTATTCCAAGCATAAAGGAAAAATAATGACACTTATTCCAAGCATAAAGGAAAAATAATAACTACGGTTATGGGACTGAATGTGGCAAAGGTAACGACAAAGGCTTTGGAAGGAAAATTGGCATTAATTGGCATTTTATTTATGAAAATAATGAAAATTAGGAGACAAAGGCTTTGGAAAGGAAAAGAAGGAAAAGAGGAAGAAAATATTAAGCAAGTAAGAGTAGGATCGATTTTCATGTATGATTTCCTTATTAGATTTGGCATGCATGGTTATGCATGTGTGTTCTTCGTTCTATTGTTCTCATTGGCATGGGTTTTTCCAGGTGTGACAGTGTTTTCAGCGTTGTGTTTTCAGCGTTGCCTTGCTATTTTCGAATAGCCATGGTGTGATGAGGTTTTCATGTTTTGGTTGAGCTGGATTTCCAGACTGACTTGAAGCTGAGTGGGGTGGTCTTAGGATTATTCATAAGGCCTAGGAATCCTGGGATGGAATACATGATAAAGCTTATATGTGAACACCTCGATTGAGCCTAGGAATCCTTTAACCAGTGAATGGTGGGTTACATGATAAAGCTCAGTCGTGGTACCCTTGATTAGGCCTAGGAATCTCGGATTGGGATACACAGTAAAGCCCAGAGGATGGAGACCTTGTAGGCCTAGGAATCCCTTGACTGGTAATGGTGGAATACACGGTAAATCCGAGAGAGATAGAAAAATTCCTCATGGTTTAGGTGGAGAGATCAGGTGGCATCCATGCATGCTTATGGTCTAGTTATCCGATGAGGATTGTGGTTAACACTGGTTCTATTGATGAGGGTGAGGTGTTTTAGCCTCGGGAAGCCTTAGTTGGTCCTTTTGGTTTTAATTCCCACATTCATGCTTGGAATATGGCACGAGAGGTGATTGGCTGACGAGAGATTTGGCTCATCCAACCTATGGTGGTTGAATTTTTCATTCATTAATAAGAGGTTATATCCTTGCTATTTTATGTGAAAATGTACTAGTTATATGTGGATTCTATGGTTTTTGTCTCCTTATTATTTATGTTGGTTATATGCTTGTTATGAGAATGTTTTATGACAGTGATGATGTATGGATCTCATCATGTTTTGATTTGTAGATGATTGAACAATGGATATATAACCTAATAGATGATAAAGCAGCTAATGTGATAAGGCACCAATGCTTCTTAGCGATTCTCAAATAAGTCTGAGACCCCTATGCTTAGATATGTTGTTTAAACCTATAGAATGCATATTTGTGACATGTTTGTCATGGCTAGTTGGGGTCCATTCAAGTCTATGTTCAATCATTGGCATTGGAATCATTGTCTCTATGTTTCATTTCATTTTTGTAAATTTCATGAAGTTTCAGGCAGTGATTAGGTCCTAGCCTTGGAATTTTTCCTTAAATCTTGTATTCACTCGCATAGCACTGGCGGAAGAAGGCTATAGTCATGCTCAAGTAGGCTCTTGGGAGCAAGTGGGACCACATTCGCTTGGAAGACTTGGCAAGGGTGCCACTGGGGCTCTAGGAGCTTGAATTGTTGAGTTTCCTTAGGGGTTGGTCACCTGGAAAGGTGGGGTAGCTCCCAGAGGTTCTTTTGGTTGTATGGATTATCAAATTGGTTGTGTTTTTTCAGTTCCACTTCCTTAAGGTAACTTAGGAGGTTGAATTAGATCATAGTAGCTTCTCGTGAGATGTTTACCCTAATGGACCAGTTAACTTAGGTAAATGTGGGAGGAGGGTGTTACAATGTGGTATTGAAGCATGGTTCACCCCTTGGACTAGATGGGCGGTGTTGGCCTATGACTGCACATGACATGGAATAGTGTTCCCTATAAGGAAATCACATAACAGAGGCAGAGAAGCGTTTAGAGTGAAACAACAGTGGATGGCAGAGTCGTGCACGCATGCAGGCCATGTCGTGAAGATGGAAAAAACTGTGAAAGGGGCAAGCATTCCACGAACAATCATGTTATATTAAGCCTTATCGTTATATCATATATATAACAAAACCCGTTCAAACCTTTGGTGGGACCCCATATGCCTCATTTCATATCGTTGCTGCGACATTTTTTTTTATAACAATCAAATGCCAAAAATTACAAAATCGCTGATGCGATATGATGTGGGACCCAATCCCTACTGCCCTTTCCTTTCCATTTCATTTTTCCTTTGAAAAACACAAAACTTTACCTTTTCATTTCTTTTCCCTTGCTCTACTTCCCAATTCCCGATCACGATCAAAAGTGGGCCCTCATCGCATTTCAAAAACTTTATGTATCTGGCATGGAGACTAAACTCTAAATACTGCGATCACTGATTTGCGATTGTGATATCGCATCGCATTTAAATTACCATTGTACTCGCCCGCAAGTCTATCCATTTTTCTTTGCGATGTGGTAAGCCGACCCCACGTCCGTAGCTCCGCCTCTGCTTCATAAGCCATTGGAGTACATATACCATGCAAACTTTATAATACTTACCACTCAAACCTTCGCCAATTCATAACACTTCGCCAATAGCCAGTGTGTCCCTCTCCCCGCACATCGCAAATCTTGAAACTTGACCTCCGCAATGTATAACTAAACGTTATAAGTTGTGATATGCGCTGCGTTTCGGTCCCACTCCTTCCCTGCCACGTCATTCTTCTCCTCCCCTCATGTGTCGCACTTCGCAATGTTCAGTGTTTACACCACCTGCACTTATAACTAAATGCTATCAGTTGCAATATGCACCGATGGTCTAGTCCCACTTACCCTCCACGTCATTCCCTTCCCATCGCCCTCCATATTTCCTCCATCTCCGCATGCCCGCCATACATCCAATGTTCCTCATTTCATTTCTCACCCCCTCATCCAATACCGCAAACCACTCTTGCCCCCTTCTGAAATCTGGTTCCCGGTTTGCAATTAAAATACAACACAGGTTTCTGCGTGGAACATGCAAGTGTGGTCTATTCAGGGTGCTCATGAGTTCTCAGTTGAAGAGCTAGGCACGCGCAGTATGACTGCCATTTCACAACGGATTGAGTGGAAATCATAGGACTGAGGGAGTGAAAACTTTCAAGTAACAGATGGAGTCATATGATGACAGCAATTCCTGCCCACCTACAACTTCTCCTCGCCATCCCGTTATAAAGGCCCTTATAGTTGGCCTCAATGGGCGACCATGTCCTTTCTGCTTCTGGTTTAATTTTGATGATTTTGCCGGTGAAATCTCAATTTCACCCCATTCTCATTTTAATTCTCTCCCATTCGTGTTTAATTCTCTTAGTACAGAAGTAATTGCTCAATGTACGCTCTGCAACTTAGGTAGCATTTTTGGATTTCATATATATGGGTCGATCATAAATGATTAAGCGTTGTAGACCCTCCAAGAAAAATGTATATATAGTTAGTTATAAGATGAAAGTAGGGTTCAAGAATTTTGAAGAAATCTGTTGTAGTTTTGTATGATTGTGCTCCCTATACTCTAAGAAAAATACTTGGGAGAGTTGTCTAAATTTAATTTGAATACAGAGCTGATATTTGGATTCAAGATGGATCAATAAATAGTATGTATTTGTTTCCTTATGTTATTAGTAATCTCCTTTTTACGTATAATCATCTATCATGCAATGTTGCTTTGAAGGTCCATGTAATGTAGCTGTTGGTAGTCTACAATTTTATTCATGAATTCATGCTTACATAATGCTTAGGTGTTAATGCTCATGTATTAAGCTTGTTGCACTCCCTTAATTTGCGCTCCACGAACATCGGTTGTTGTTCACACCTCATTCATATCCATTTCCTCTGACTTTACGGGGGACAGATTCTTAATCTCCTTAAGCATGTCTTTTGTGAGCTCCTTCTACGTTCTCTCTCAACACCTCTGCATACTTAAAAGCTTCTACTAATTGTTTTATACTTGGCCCATCTAAAATCCATCAGTCTCACAGCCTCTTAAGCCCTCTTACTGATTAGGGGAATTCACTTGAAACAGACTCTAATGGTCTTCTCCATTCTTGAACCACCAAAACCATTATTCTCTTGAACTATATCCTTTAAAAGGTATTTATACCGTTGCCCACTTTTAACCTCTAATTTTAAGATGTCCTAGGCACTGGTCTTTTGCAACTCAAGGCTGTCTCTAGGAGCTACAACATATTTTTGGCTTTGTTGCCAGGGAACGAATTAGAAAAACCTTTCCCTAGGATACGAAATTATTTTCACCCTTCAATCAAGTGAGCACAAAGGGTTGAGAGTTGCATATCCCTCACCTTGGCGACTTCACTGTTATTAAAGTTCAAATCAAGTGTAATCCTAGCTTACACCAGGCCTCATACCTGAGTGGATACTTCTCAACAGAAGGCCTCTCCTATATCTGATCCTTAAAAGATTATATTTAAGAGAGTTTGGAGAGAGAAGAAGCCCATCCAGGCATAACCACCCTCATTTTCTCTAGAAGATTTGCCTTCCTCTTCTGAGAGAGACAATATCTATGGTCCTGGCTCCACAGCCTATGTACTCGAGTACCCTCTAGAAACCTCTGCTTTAGCCAGTTCAGACATAAGAAACAAAGCCAAATCCACTGATACTTCTTCACTCCCCTTGCACCCTACTCCAAAAGTTGAAGAAGTCAAAACGTTATAGCACCTGAGAGCTCATTACAAAAAAAATCCAAAACTCTACTCAGCATATACCTGTTGTACCACAGTCGAATCATCCTCAGAACTTACCATCACCACCCCTCATGGTTGTACCCGACTTCCTCGTCAATAAATATGCTCCATTAGCTTTACCTCAAGTATTACATGACATGCCTCAAGATTACCTAAAGCTCTTACCTCGGTTCACTAAGGAAGATAGCACTTATGCGCAAAAACATATTGAAGACTTTTGCGCCTTTGCTGAGAACGTGAATGTGGAGAACCTAGATGTGGCGTTGAGGATTTTCTTCCAATCCTTGGATGGAGAGGCTCGAAAGTGGTTCAAATCTCTTGCTAACAATGTAGTCACCACTTGGGAGGGACCATGGATATGTCCTCACAGAGTTCAACGCTCTTAAAAAGAGACAAAATGAGGATGTAATAGAATTTATAAAGAGGTTCAATAAGCTTTATAATAATCTTCCTGCTGAAATAAAGCCTCCCCAAGCAGTTTCTAAGGTGGTCTTCGCAGGAGCTTTTGAACCAGAGTTTGGGTTCACCCTAAGAGAAAGAAAGTCTGCCTCTTCGGGTCAGATTCAGACTAATGAAGTGGAGGTAGAAGAAAACTTTGCTTCTATTTGTAAATTCAAAGGTAAGATAGAGCTTGAAGCCAGAAGAAGGGGGAGGGAGGAGGCCTCCACCTCTAATCAAGAAAGGGAATCATAGGAGTATAAGATCGAAGAGATGAATAAGCTGATCAAGAAACTCTCAAATAAGCTAGTAAAGCTTGAATTAGAGGGCAATAATTCTTCTCCTCGTCCTAACCAAATGGTTCCAGACCGTGGGTTTAATCCCCAGTACCGGAATCCCCCTCCACAGTTGTTGCAGCAAGAAAGGAAAGAGAATCAAGATCACATCCAACCTCCCCTATACTTAGAAAGGGAAATGGAGGGACAAGCCAAGGAAGTAACTGACAACCAAGAAGATAAATTTCTCACTTATTCAGAAGATGAAGAAGGTGAAATCGCCCTGCAAGACGGACTAGAAGAAAAGGAAGTCCCCCCAGAGGATCGAGATATTGATAATTACCGCAGGCAGTTTGTGGACTTCATGCAAACTCATCTTCATAAGAAGTATGACCTCGGGTCCTCTAGAAAGAGAACCGAGTGCAAGAACAAAAATAAGAATCAACCCCAAGAGGACACACCTCTTCTAGTTCCGCGAGTAAGGGGAAGAATCCGTTAGAAGAGCCTACACATCCTAATCCCATTGCGTCCACTTCCACAAAGCTAGGTTGTGATCCTCCCCAAAATGACCCACTCTTCTTGACTGTGTTATTATCATTGGCAACTCCAATGTATATGTAGATGGAATCCATGCATCACTATGGTCACAACAGATAGTCCATCTCACCCTTTCACCTATCTCTACACTGGGTCTCCACTGGATCTGACATGCACTGTAGTTAACTGTTGTATTGTTCAGTTGATTAATGAGTTATTATTTGTGAATTAATTAACTAATTAATTCACTCCACTCTCACTAGTGTATCATTCAGTTAGATTAGATACAACTAGCTCAACTGAGTCAAACCGAGTTAAACTAAATACAATTCCATGAAATACTCTTCCTAACTTTGTCATAACTTTGCCACTTCAGTTCTAACTGAGTCCTCCATGCATGAACTCCAGTAACCCCTTAGGAATTGCATAATTCCTTCAACCCACTGATTTGACAAATCTGTATACTGAAATTAAGTGCTCCAAGAGAATAAGTTGTTATTTAGAGTCTAATTATTATTAAGAGCTAATAATAATCGAAATGCATCTATTTTTAGATCGACGATCTATAAATAGAATTTGCACAATATTCTAAAAATATAATCTCATCTATTTTTCACATTTGACCAACCATCTACAAATAGCCTCCTGCTACATATAGAATATGCTCACCATGTCTAAAAATAGACATACACCTAAAAATAGCTTGTGTGGGCCCCACCTAGTTTAGGTGATTATTTTCCAACTAGGATCAAGGATGATGTTTCAGGATGCCTCCTTCACTGTTTCTTGTTGCAAACCTCAACACTCCCTCTCAACAAGAAAGTATTGTCTTTGCATGCGACATGCAACTCCATGCATTTGCCCTGCAACTCTTGTTGCAACACTTCCGAAACTGAAAGACTCCAAACAACTCAATCAGTCTAATGCATATATCATCAAAGTATTTGACTTCTGCTTAGCTACTGCACGTCTTCAGGAACTACTACACTATTGAACTCTGCAACCATGCACTTTGCACTTGCTGTCAACTCTGAACCGTGCTCCAATATCCGACACTGTCACTTTGATCTGCCTACATCAATGCAACTGATCATGCTACTGCTGCTCTGTGGGCTCCTCGTAGCTAGGTTCAATTCATGAGATCCACACCATCTCAATGAATCCTGCCCAGAAATCTCCTCTTGGGATGACTCATGCATGTCACCTCACCTCTCACCTGGTGGTATAGCTACATGCACTCCCTCTGCCCATCTGGCATGAAATTTCTCTGCATGAGTGGTTGCTCCACATCACAAGGTTCACTTTTACCTGCATGCAAATCCTGCTCCCTCTCAATCTTCAATTGCATGTCTTTCTTCCACTTCCCAACAATATGAAGCTCCGTAGAAATCCCATCTACATCAAATCTATAAAGATTCTTCTGCATCTCCAGTTGTGGCTGCTCCACAACCTTCTGAGACTGCTTATCAGGCTGCATGTTGAGAGGCTCCCTCTCAACCACCAAGTCACTAATCTCTGCTTTGCTCCTCAAATCTTTGCATGCATCTTGTACCTCAGTGCATGTATATTCTTGGCTCGCACACATTGTAATTATCTCGCCGTTGCAAAATTTTCTAACAAAAGAGCTGGTTTTTAAATCGACAATATCTCCCTCATGCAAGCTCCGATTCGACCGATTTTTTTTTTCAATTTGGGTATTTTTTCGCAAGGAATCCAAATATGCTATTTTTTTTCTGAAAATATTTCACCAAAAATATCATATATTCTTTGCAAACTCGTGCGCCCAAAAATTCTTGCTCTCATTCCATGTAGAAAATCTAAAACACAGCTCCGATACCATGTAGAAATTATATACAATATGCATGTATATATCCAGAATATCCTGATCTAACAATATTTGTCTTCTTTCTAAATATAGAATCCTTCCACTATAATTCTTGCAGAAATTTAATCAACAATTGCAAAACACATGAAGCAATAAAAACACACATAACACAGTTGTTTAATGGGAAATCCTAAAGCTGAAAACCCCAACTATCATATATTATGTATCATGGATATCATGTAACAATCCTCATACAAATCTTATCACATCAAGCTCTCAGTACAATACAATCGTTATAGACTAACATAGAAGAAATCTGCAAATCCATGCGCCAATCTCTGCCCTCCTACTAGCCTGCCTCCACTGCGCAATCCAAGCTGATTACAAAGACCAATTTGATGCAATCCCACTCTCCTTGACTACGTTATTATCATTGGAAACTCCAATGTATATGTAGATGCAATTCATGCATCACTAGTAGTCACAATGTATACTCCATCTTGCCCTTTCACCTATCTCTCCACTGGGTCTCCACTGGATTTGACATGCACTGTAGTTAATTGTTGTATTGTTCAGTTGATTAATGAGTTATTATTTGTGAATTAATTAACTAATTAATTCACTCCACTCTCACTAGTGTATCATTCATTTAGATTAGATACAACTAGCTCCGTGAGTCTAGTTAGCGAGTTAATGAATACAAGACCATGAACTACTCTTCCAACTCGTGCAACCACCTTGATTGTTGATTCCTCATACATGAACTCGATATAAACTATGAGATTGTCAATTCATTTAGCCTTTGATTTAACAAATGTTGTCCTTTGAAATAAAGTGCTCCAAGAGAATAAGTTGTTTCGTATTGTCGGATTATTATTAAGAGCTAATAATAACTGACATGCATCTATTTTTAGATTAGCGATCTATAAATAGACTTCGCCCAATATTCTAAATATATAATTTCATCTATTTTTCACATTTGACCAACCATATACAAATAGCCTCTTGTTACATATAGAATATGCTCACCATGTCTAAAAATAGACATACACCTAAAAATAGCTCGTGTGGGCCCCACCTATTTTAGGTGATTATTTTCCAACTAGGATCAAGGACAGTGTTTAGATGCTGCACTAACTAATTATTATTACAGGTCTCTGTGGTTGTTTAATTGAAATACGAATGCTATAGAATGCTACCTTAACCACTTTGGGATTCTAAGACCTAGCCCTCCCGAATCCGGAGATGGATCTCCTTATAAGTGCCATGAATTGATTTATCTTTAAGGTTTTTAGTGTGATATTAGGCTATTTATTTTTATTTTCTAAGTAAAAGTGATGCAGCTAACGGTAAAAAATGCCGGTGCGATAGACAGAAGCCACACATTGCCCGAGTTTGAGACATTTTAGACGAGACAAAACAAAGTTGAAAAACATACTGCAAAGAGGACTCCTTTGTAGCAATACATAAAAAATCCATGCGGGGGATCGGAAATACGTAGTGCGTGTTGTCACTAACAGAAATTTGAACATGACAAGAGATATCGAGGAAAAATCAAAAAACAAACCCATGGAGAAAGCGATGGCATGGCCTTAAAGGCGAAATTCATAAAAGAGAGCAGACTACTCATCGCAGCCTCCCGCTCGACTCCCCGCACTCCGTAGTCGTCGTTCCTACGATCATTGAACATATCACAAAGAGTGCACCACACCGTGAGGGTGGAGTGACTACCTGCCCCGCCTCGACCGTGTCCTATGGTTCCCTCGCAAAACATCCTTGCTACCGCTCGTCGACTTCTCCAACCCCGAACGCTCATCCCGAATAGTGTCAGTTAAGACCCTGCTCATCCGAAGGATTCTCAGCCTTTGTATCCTGGGGCTCCTCAAGAAACACGACAGAGATTGCAACAGAGACTCTCGGACGATTGAGGGAGCAGTCAAATGAGAAAAGAGCAGTGTGGGATTGAGCAGGGAGCGCAGAGGACGAAGGAGAATCCAATCTGCGTCCTGAGCGAAGAAAACGGCCATGGAGAAGATGGGGAAGGCTGTCTGAGGGGGAAGAAGTCGCAGTAGGCGAGCTAGAGGAGGAGGGCGAACGCCTCCCAGTGCGTCTGGTGGACCCGCGCCTAAAGCGCATTCTTTGCCTTAGGCGGAGCATGCTTGTAGTGGAATTGGGGCTAGAACTCCAGGGAGCCGAAGTGTTGACTGGGGACTACGTCGGATGAGAATTCAGAAAGACAGTTGCGGACAAACAGGAACCAGAGAGTGAGATGTGAAGGCTATCCCCGAACTCCAAACAACAATTGATGCGGCTGCGCTTGCCAGTGTTGGTGTGCTCGTTTGCATTACGAGCATCAGGATGGCACCTCCAATTCACCGGTGCTGGGGGAGACGGGGCCATGGATTTTAACAGATCATCGCTGCAGCGGGAGATCGTTGGTAATGAATAGCCATTTAATTGAGCCGAATGTGAATCCATAACACAGCAGTCGAGAATGCCTCGGGGATCTACACCCAGATTGTGATGAGCGCCTTGATTAATTTCCATTAAGACCAGCATTAACATGTATCAGGTGGGATGGACGTTCCTCTTGCGGGAAGACAGGTGGCCTCCCGTCCGGCATAACCTCCGTCCCATCACCTGCATTAACCGCTCTAGCACCCGCATCCGGGAGATCTGCCTCATCTTGAACCAGATTTTGGCATTTCCGTCTTTGTTCATTGTTCTGGATTATGTTGAGCGTCCCTGTAATGAGATTGCGCTCGCAATCGACACCTAGGTTAGCAAGAAGATCCGAAACTTCATTGCCTTCCCTTCTGGTGTGCTTGAAGAGGAGGGCCTGGTTGTTGTGAAGCCATCTCTCAATTTCTTCCAAACGAGCCTCAAGGCGCCAACTGCTGGAAATTTTTTGCGCCTGAGCCCCATTAAGGAGTTGGGTGGCCATATTGATGAGGATTTGGGAGTCTCCCTCAATCTCAAGAGGATGCAGCCCTTTATGTTGGGAGATGAGAAGCCCTTGCCATAATCCTTCCAGCTCTTCCGAGTTATTTGTGTCCCATCCAATACTGCCCAGGTAAGCAACGATGGGTTTTCCTGTGTGGTTCCTTATGATGCCTCCGAAGCCAGCCATGCCTAGATTCCCTTTTGAAGCACCATCGAAGTTGAGCTTGTAGGTGTTCTTAGGAGGAGGAGTCCAAGAGTTGGTGGAGTTGTCGGTTTTGGGGCCTGTGTGCATCTTCTTTCCAGGTTGAAGCTGAAAACCCCAATTCTCCCAGATGGCTTTTTCTTTAGCCAGAGTGGGGTAATCCTCAGTACTCCAGGACTGCAGAGCTAGGGTTTTAGTGAGATTGAGACAGAATTTTCTCCAGATTATGTCCATTGAAGTCCTTTGATCCTTGAAAATGCGTTTGTTTCTCTCTTTCCAGATAGTCCATAGGAGAAGGCCTGGGATTATTCTCCATAGTTGATTGAGAATTTCACTCTTGAAAGGATTTTGATGCCAATTTTGGATGGAGCTTCTTATATTAGTATCGAGTCTGCAATTCTTTTGGCATCGAAAACTGACTTTCTCCCACAATTGAGTGGCCAAGGAGCAGGAGAGAAGGAGATGCTGTTGTGTTTCCTCATTCTCACAGCAGTTGAGGCATATTGAGGGGTTGTGGAAGCTTCTTTTCTGAATATTATCCCATGTGAGAATTCGTTGATGTCCCAAGAGCCAAAGGAATAAAGCGACTTTAGGCCAGACCCCTATACTCCATATTTTGTTCCAAAGAGGATCCTTGGGCGCGGGGTCAGAGCTAATGATCTTGTAGGCTTCCTGAGTGGAAAAAGTACCTTTAGGAGTGTGACCCCATCTGAGTATGTCCCTCTCATACGATATTCTGATGCACCGAGCTTTTAGTTCAGTAGTAATAGCATCTCTGGCTTGCTCATCTGTGTTCCTTATTATCCCTGCTACATGTTTCCATTACCGGTAACCCCGCTCATCGGTTTCCTCCCATTGTTGCTGAACAGTTTCTAACTGTTGCATATCCCAATCTGGTTCAGTAGATGGACTATAGGTGCTGGTGAGTTTTGGAAGTTGTTCCCAAGAGTCCGTCCAGAATCTGGCTGATCTTCCATTTCTAACCTCCCAAAAACTGTGTTGTTGTATAAGTAAGTAATGTTGTTTTCCCGCGTTCCAAATTATGGAAGCTTTCTCCCCTGGAGTGAGTCTGATGAGTTCTTCCTGAGGTCTGTGATTGGCATATTTGGCCTTCCAAATAATAGCCCAGGGATTGTTGGGGGCAGTGAGCCAGTTCCACCAAATTTTTGCATTCATAATGGCATTGCTGTGGATAGGATCCCGTAGTCCTATTCCTCCCTGATCCTTAGGTTTGTAGACTTTTTACCATTGAACCAGTGCCCATTTGTGGTTGGTGCCTTTGGATTCCCAAAGTAAATTCCGTTGCAGGGCTTTTATTTTTTTGAGAACCCATTTGGGCGCCGCTAGGATAGAGAAAAGGTAAAGGGGCATGGCCTGAAGCACTGCCTTAATGAGAACCAATCTGCTAGCTATATTTAGTGTTCTGAGTGTCCAAGAAGTTAGACGAGCTTCCAGTTTTTCCAAGAGCTTGTGCTAGGAAGCATGCTTGAGGGAAGAAGCTATAAGAGGGGCACCCAAGTAGTTGGAGGGAAGAGAGGCAATAGAGAAGCCAAGGATACGGGCGATGGCTGATTGAGTTAGAGGAGGAGTATGGAAAAAAAAAATTGGGATTTGGCGCTATTTATGCAGGCTCCAGAGGCGGCAGAAAAATCATTCAACAGGGATTTTATCTTGGAGGCTTCTTGAATGGAAGGGTACCCAAATACCATATTGTCATCTACAAACTGTTGGTGTGTGATGGCCGGCGAATTGTGAACAGAGATACCTTGGATTTGCTGGGTTCTGAGGGCCAATGAGAGATGGCGACCCAAACCCTCCGCCATCAAAACAAACAGGAAAGGGGAAAGGGGATCCCCCTGTCTGATACCTCTTGTGGGGCTGAAAGGCCTAGATGGAATCCCATTTATAAGGACGGAGAAAAAAGAGGAGGAGATAATACTATAGACCCATCGAACCCAGGTTGGAGAGAAACCAAAAGTAGATAACACTTTTTGAATATAAGTCCAGCTTAAACTATCAAAGGCTTTGGAAAGATAAATTTTGAGGATCATACCTGCCTGGTTGGTGTGCTTGAGAGAGTGAATGATCTCATGAGTAAGGATGATGCCGTCCAGAATTTGTCGACCTTCAACGTAGCCGGATTTCTCAGGCGAGACAAGAAGAGGTAGGAGCAGTTTTAATCTGTTGGCAATGACCTTAGAAATGACTTTGTAGATGACGTTGCATAAGGAAATTGGGCGGAATTTGTCGGGCGTGCAGGCGTCTTCTTCTTTAGGGATTAGGGCCATGAAAGTTGCATTTAGCGCAGGGAGAAGCCAGTGCATTGAACGCGATTCTTCCACCACCAGCCACACTTCCTCACTGATGAGGTCCCAAAAATGGTGAAAGAAGGTGGTCGTGAAGCCATCAGGGCCGGGAGCCTTCCCATCTTTGAGCTGCTTCATGGCTAGATCCACTTCCTACCGAGAGACTGGGCGTAGCAGGAGCTGGTTATGCTCGTCAGTGATAATCTTGGGAATGTTTTGAATGATTTTGTCGATGGCCGGCCCTTTGTCCAGAGGAGGTTCTTTGTGTATAGCCTGAAAGTGATCAATAAACACCTTCTCAATCTCTGCATGGTCTTCCACCCTTTCCCCCTCTTGATTCTCGATTGAGGTTATTGTGTTGTGCATACGTCTTTGTATGGTGGTTCTGTGAAAGAATTTGGAATTTCTTTCACCCTCCTTCAGCCATCGAATTCTGGATTTCTGCCGCCAAAGGATTTCCTCCTGCTTTGATCTTTCCTCCAGTTGAGTTTGGAGCTGCTTCTCCTTCTCCATTAATTCTTCCGTATATCTTGCAGAAAGGATTTGTTGCTGGAGAGGAAGAATTTCCTTGTTTACGTCCTGCTGTGCCTGGAAAATGTTGCCGAAGGTAGTGTGATTCTAGTGTTTGATGTGGGATTTGAGGCTTTTGAGCTTATGTTGGAATTGGTACATTTTTAACCCTTCCGGCGGCACAAGATTCTTCTAGCAAGAGCCGATGAGGTCCTTGAAGGCGGGGTGGTTCAACCAGAAAGCCTCAAAGTGAAAAGGGCGCCGTGTAGAATTCCCCAGTCTTTGCCATTGTAGGGAGATGGGCCAATGGTCAGATCCATTGAGTGGGAGGATAGAGGTTGAGATATCACCACCCAAATGGATTGCATTGTCTGAGATTAGAAATATATCTAGCTTGGAAGTTATGTGTTGGCGGCTTGCTCTGCGATTACTCCAGGTATAAATACCGTTACTGTACTGCAGATCTATCAGCAAGTTGTCCTTTATGAAGTCTTTGAAGTGGTTTCTTTCTAGCTCTAGTTTGGCTCTTTCGCCCATTTTTTCCCCCAGTTTTGTGATCATATTGAAGTCACCGCCTAGGATCCAGAGAGGATGGATTCTAGCATTATTGAGCTCTCCCATCGTATCCAATAGAGTCATTTTACTGCCTGCTTCCTGTGGGAAATAAACATTAGAAAGATGTCCATGAATATTGGTACCCATGATATGAAAAGTAGCTTAGATGAGGTGGTGGGAGGCATGAAAATCAGAAAGCGTGACGGCTTGGGTGTTGCAGGCAATGGCCAGCCCTCCAGAGGCTCCCGAAGCATCCACCGCCACCGAATGGCAACCAGGCCAAGCTCGAGAGAGGATGTTGCCAAGACTGCTACTATTGAATTTGGTTTCCTGTATGAAGAGAATATAAGGCTGCTCCAACTTTATCATGTTTTTTATCATTCTGAGTTTCCCCGGACTGTTTAGTCCTCTTACATTCCATGACGTGAGCTTCATGAGTCACTGTGGGGTAGAGGCTTGTAGTACTTTGTCAACTTTGCATATATGCCTGATTCAACCAAGATTTTGCCTACTGTAATTGTTCGTTCCAGATCAGTTTTCCTACCTCTTTTCTTGGAGTCCTTATGAGGTTGGTTTCCATCCCACCTGCTGCCTGGTTGTATGCCCAGTTCTCTTTGTCTAAAAGCTCTGGAGATGATCACCTCCAGCTGGTCTAACTGATGCTCTGGAATCTTGTCAAATTCCTTTTTCCTACAGGCCTGTTCTAGTTCAAAAATGTCTAGCCCGGTCAGATCAATGCTTTATGGTTCTTCCTCCATGCTTTGTGCTTGACTGCTCTCTCCAAAGAGCTGTGTGGGAATGCAGTCCACATCCTTACCGTTCGGTTTCCAATTTGGATCTTTTAAAGGCTCTTCAGTTGGAATCGCCTGAGCCCCCATGGACTCATGGGTTGGGTTAGGGTTGGGAGGAGGGGGTGGCGAGGAGGCCTTATTCACAAGGGATTTAAACTGCTCAGCTTGGGGAGGGTTATCGGTAATGGAGGCAAGAGCATCAAAACTATTACTGGTAGAGGGGTTGGAGGAGGTCGGTGAAATGGGTTTTTTCCCTTTGGGGGGTTTCTTGTGAGATCTTCTTCGGTTGGTGACTTTTGTAAGCCCCTCAAGGATAGTCTCATCGGGGTGATCAGATGCTTGAGGCTTAGCATTGAGAGGGCAATCCCTAAATAGGTGCCCATGGATGTGGCATTTACGGCAACGGAAGGGAACATGCTCAAAATCAAGAGGTTGGATCCATTCAAAATCGTCATGGTAGAGGCTTACCAAATCTGGTAGGGCTTTGTCCAGTCGCATATAGACACAGATGCGAGCATAGGAGGTGTATCGACGCAGCTTCGTTTCCTCCGCTATTTTGATGAACTCCCCTAATCCCTGAGCAATGTCTTTTATTTAATCCTCATCCCAATATTCCAAAGGAAGTGAGTACATTCTTATCCAGACTGGAGCCCAACTGAAATCCTCCTTATCTGGGTTGAATCTTTCTACCCAGTCTCTTAGGTAGAGGCTAGCTGAGTTAAAAAAATACAGTCCTTCATCCAAAACCCTGTTACGATCTTCAATGCAGATGAAAATAGCAGTGAAAAAGCCCTTGGGGCCAAGCTGAAGGGTGACATGCCCTTTTGGTTTCCACTTGGCCGTTATCCACCCATGCACGGCTTTTTCTGTGGGCCAAAAACTGATAAATTTACCTATCAGGGCGTGATCCTTCATGTACTGGATCCTTCCATTGATCCTGTGGCTAGGTAGCTCAATTTTGGGCCTTTCGGCTGCTATCGGCTTGCAGGTGGTCGACGTCACTTGGGGCGTTTCATTTTTCCCGGATTCTTCTTTCTGTACCTCTTTTTCCTTGTTAGTTGCGGCATCTTGCGCTTCAGAATGATTATTGATCTCAGCTTCCGAATTCTTTTGGATCGAATCCGTATTCTTTGTTTTTTCCTCGGCGGATGGTTTGTCATGAGGAAAGGGGGAAGATGTTTCGCCTCCCCCCAGCGGGCCTGCAATTGTAGGTGAACCAGCACTAGTCCACTGCAAAGCGGCAGGGGCGAGTCAGGGAAAGGCTAAGAGCATTCAGGGTGTGTCGGCGCAGTTGCAGGGGCGGAGCGTAAACCCTATGTACAGCAAATTTCACGAAGGATTTCCCCACCCCGTCAATTAGAATTTTGATATTAGGCTAGTTATTAAGAACATGGGTTTTGTTTGTTTTTTTGGTTGGGTGTGATTTTTAATTGAGTGGAAAGTCCTGAAAATGAAATGGTTTCAGAGGGGTAAAGATGTGAAAAATCAAAACAAGGTTCAACTGATAGGATGGGTGTGAAACAACACTTAATCCATTGGGCTATGGAGTCATAAAAGGTTTTAATTGTACAACAATTATCAAGAGTGGTCCATGGGGAAAGTCATCTATATCAAAAGATCATTTAGATTAAATGATGGAATGCAACATTAAGAGTGTTGTGAAAGTGGAAAAAGCCAATAATTTCAACAAGGATTTATCAACTTTCCAAACAAGAAAAATCCTTTTTAAGTAACTATTTGAAACCAGCCAAAGGATAGGGCTAACCATAGACTTATTTGGACAAGCTTGTATTAAAGATAACTTATCAAACAAACAATCCAGTAATCCACATGACTATTTTTAGAAAGGATGAAAACAGATAAGAAAAAACAAAGTCTAGCTTAATACCAAGTAAGATATCATTAAAATCTAGGCTTGCTTTCAACATACTCTTAGGGAAACTTTCAAACAACCTTTGGAGAAAGAACTAGAAGACAGTGCAAACCATAAAATTTTCTAGTTTAACTCTACTTAGCATGTAATGAAAATATCATTCAAGAACAATGCTTAAAGTTTAGACAGTAAGACATGGGCTCACCAACATTCCTTGACTGTTTGGACTGTATTAAATCATTCTTAAATACACAATTGGAGGAAAACATAAAGATAAAGCTTATCAGTGAGAGTAGGGTACTTGTAAGAGTAAATCCTAGCTCTATATTTTCTGTTCTTTATCAGATAAAAATGAACAATTTTATGGAAAGCATAAGAAGGAAAACAAGTACAATGAGAGGTACATCACCAAAGGTATAGACCAGGATCCCATGAATAAGCTTGTGTATTGATGTCAATCCAGTTACATACTTCAAGTCCACTGTTTTAGTACAGCAACAACTTCTCTTCTCAACCTAACTTCTTTGATTATAAACAGAGCTTCAAAAGCCTCTGAGAACTATTTACATGCAGAAAGTTTCGAGCAGCAAGTATTACATCAAAGTCCAACCCCCAACCATGTGCTCCTCAAGGAGATTTTATAAGAAAATGAGGAGGTGGAATAAAAGGAAGGGTCTGTAGGTTCAATTAATAGAAGTTAATGCTGCTCTACCTTTGAGGGGCTCAATAGAGAAGATTTCTGATATTTTCCATGTATTAATTGGTTTTCATTTAATTTTTAGCTACTTGGCAGATTTTGTTGACTTTAAAATTCCTTTAGGTAGGCTGGAAATAACTCTGGCTGTCTTTAAACAAATATCTTCTGACTGGTCAATAACTATGCCTTCTTTTGATTTATTGAGAGCTATAGGTGGCACTTTGGTAGCTGAAGAGGACATTTTGGCCTTTGATGTGGCAGTGGAGGCCTTCTTTATTGATATTTTTCTCTGTTTAACCTTAAAACACTTTAATTTGTTCTTGAGCTGTGTTTAAGCTTAATTAAGCCTTGATCTTTGTTTTCAGGTCTTTGTTATTTAACACTGTCTTTAAATCTTTGATCTATGGATTAAAAACCCTGATCTTCAAACTTTGGCTTTAATCCCTTTATCGTTGATTTTTCGTTCTGATACACTTTGTTGCTCTGTTTCAGTGGCACAGGTGGCTTTCTGTCAGTTGGAGGGTTTCATCTAATGATCAAGGATCGTGATCCATCGATGTTATTGAGAGCCCAAAACCCTACTGGTTCCTTTATTCATGGCTTAAGGCACATAATCGTCACTCCGAGCCTTATTTGTCACCTGTCTGTGACTGAGGAAATACACAGAGAAAACACCATTAAAAACCCTGCAAAACACAAAAAATTCATTAAGAAACCCTGTGATTCATGGTAAAATTGCGTTTAGAGGTTTAATGGAGGTGATGGAGCGCTTGAGGATGAGGAAATGCAGCGGAAGAAGGGTCGAAACCTGGAAGAATAGCTAACCAGGAAAAATTTTGAATTATGGTGTGAATTTGAGGTTAAGTGGTTTCAGAAAACCATTAATGGTTTTCACGCAGCGTTTGGGGGGGGAGGCAATATTCGCTTTTGGAACGCGATTCCATACAGTGTCTAACACGTGGAAAATGAAAACCACCCATATCACACGGAAGTAGTGCACTTGGAAGGGAGGCAAAAAATTACGTGACTTTGAGTTCTGGCCGTCAGATTGAAGGCTCCAAATCCAACGGTGCGGGTTAAACACGATGGGGAGTAACTTAGATGTAGGGTGGTAAATGGAGTGGGGTCTACGGTGATGTGTTCTACCTTGTCGCATAGTGGATGGGGTTGGCCTATCGGGTTTAATCCCGATCGTCAAATCTGATGAATGGATGATCGAGATTTAATGAGGAAGCGAAAAATCTTAAAAGGGGAAAAGGGACGGAAAGGTGATCGAGTGGAAGGATGGGGCTCGATGGTCATTGATCTGTTTAGATCAACAGTCCAGATTCATTTTAAATCATAACATCGAGGTATTGAAAAAATAAAGGAAAGTAACGTTTCGGAAAGGGTTTTTAAGCCTTTAAGTGCCCAATTGCAGGGCTTTAGGTTATATGAAACGGGGGCTAAAGGATATAAGCCCATGGGGGCTTAAGAACCTCATAGTGCAAAAAATTGATTTTTAGGCCGAAAACACAGGCTTTTTAAGGCCAAGTAAGGGTTCTGATAGATGAAAGAAGGGAATTTAAAACCAAATAAAGGGGAGATATAAGGTTTTAAGAGGTGTTTTGATGATTTTGAAGGTTAAATGAAGGGTTTTTAGAAAGATTTTTTATGAAGGGAAAATGGGTGAAAATGGAATTGTTTGAGAGTCAAAGGAGGAGTGAGATGATGGAAAGTGGAGCCTTATGAGTAGTTTTTCTTTCGTAATCAACAAGGTTCTTTAGGATTGATAGTGAAACAACAGTGAAGATTAATTCCAAGGATAATTATCATCATAAGACTTCAAGAACTCACAATTTGGACATAAATTGTTTCTTGAAGGCCTAAAAAGATTTAACGACCATTTGATATGAAATTTTTTTATAGGTGGCTAGCTCCACATGGGAATGGCATCTTCTTGAAGATGTCAAGAACTTCAGACAATTTTCTCTGGAATCTGATCAGTGCCTTGCGCTTTGTCAATATTTTTATCAGCTGCTAACAAAAATGACTTAGAACTTGATATATCAACAAAAAAATATTTCCCAAACATCTACCTACACAACCTACTTCCTAACATTTTTTCTTCAGAAGGTGCATTTGGACTTGCAAACCTTTTCATCAATCAATTTATTTTTTTATTGAAACACACAAAACTAGTCTAAGTCTACTCTTATTTCTCCATGAGTTCAGATTAAGCAGTTGAACTCATAATTTCACTACCTAACTACTATCTGTCAGGATTAGGCTGTCTGACAGATATTTATTCTCTAAATTCTAAAACAGGAAATTTAAAAGCAGCCAAGCCAGGATTAATAAATTTGACTTGTTGTAGATCTATGGCATAAAAACAAGCCACACATAGACTAAAATTTGCAGAAAAATTAAAACAAAATTGTGAAGACTTAAGATCTGAAAATCAAAAACATCCTTCATTATTTTTCAGCTTTGGTTTTGGTTTTTTTTGAGCTGTCTTCTCTTTCTTTTCTGGTTCAAGTTCTGAGCTTATTAGAACTAGTTCTTCATCAATCTCATAGGTTCAAGATTTGAGCTTGTTTGAACCTTCATTTTTCTATCCTAATCTATCTTACTGATAAGCCAAGATTGTGTTGTTTGGAAAATCTGATTCACTAACCTATCAACAGTAAATTGAAAAAACTAATTATTCATGATTAGGTTGTATGACTTACTAGAAGTGTGTTTTTAGGAGTGGCATTTGAGCGTGCACACTTTCAGATTTTGTCTCTCTTTTTTGGTATGGGGTTGTACCTTTCTTGTTTTCATTTGCCCTCTTTTATTTTTTATTGTTTTTGTATTTTTATTTTTCTAACTTTGAATGCAATGTTTAGGCAATGATAATTTACAATGGAGAAATGAAAAAGCTTTGAAACTCATGACTCTTGACAGAAGTAATGCTTGAGCATCCTGCCATTGACAGGACCTCCAAGAAGTTCAGTTCCATTCAATTCCTACAAGAAATAAGCATTGCTACCAACAATAGAATGAATGAGATAAGGGCCTAGCCATAAGTTATCAAATTTTCCATGTTTGCCCTTTATCTTCTCTCCTGGAATCCCACTTCAAAACTTTGTCACCAATGCTAAAATCACTGGATTTTGTTCTTTTATCAAACAGCTTCTTGATGTTTTCTTGCTTGTGTAGTTCTTTGTTGTAGAATTCCTCTCTGGTTTGTTGAAGATGTATAGTCTTATGTATTCTCCTTATCATATCATTTTCTTCATATTGTACTTCTTGGATCAGCTTCATGACTGACACTGCTAGATTGGTTGGAAAAATTGCATCTGCTTCATAAACTAGCTAGTAGGGTGACATTCCAATTGATTTCTTAAGTGTTAATCTGTCAGCCCATAGTGTATGTACTAGCTTTGTGTGCCATGATTTCTTATTGTCTTCCAGCAACTTTTTGATTATATTCCCCAAAATTTTGTTTGAGGATTCTGCCAACTCATTACCTTGAAGGTAATAAGCAGTAGAATGGCCCAATGTAATCTGATATTTATGACATAATTCAACCATCTTTTGGATCCAAATGCCGCAACATTGTTAGTGATAATATTCCTAGGATAGCCAAATCTGGATAGGATGTGATTTTCAAGGAATTTTATGATGACAGAGTCAGTGGCTTGCCTAGAAGGGTTTGTTTCTATTCATTTGGTAAAATATTCTGTTGCAGTGAGAATCCATCTATGTTGGGTAGATGAAGGAGGATGGATTTCCCCAATGAAGTCTAGACCCCACTGCTGAAAAGGAGCTTCAACAGTGATTGGATGCAAGGGTAAGGGCAACAATTTTCTTTTTCCTTCAAAGAGTTTGCATTTGTGACAGGCAATAATCATTTTGTGGACATCTTGAAAGAGGGTGGGCCAATATTAACTAGTTCTAAGGATTTTATTGGCAATTGTCTTCCAATAGAGGTGGCCTCCACATTCTCCTTAATGTAATTCATGCTTGATCTTATCTACATCATTCTCAGGAAAAAATTTAAGCAATAATCCACTAGCATTTTTCCAATATAGACATTTATCCAAAATGCAGTAATTAACGTATTTCAACTTTAAAAATCTTGCCTTCGTTTTAGACAAACCAAGAGGTGTATTCAGATTGAGCAAAACATATAAAATATCAGCATACCAAGATGAAAACAGAAAATGATCTTAAATAGTTGGAGTTGGCAACTCCTCCTGTTTATCTAATGCATCTACATGTCTATATCAAGAGCTTCAAAATTAGACTCAGCCATTAATCTTGTTAGTCCTTGGACTTTTATGAGCTTAGTGGGCTTGATTTCTAAATCATATTCAAGTATCACAACAATCCACTTTCCTCTTTTGCCATCTGAATCCTGGGTCAAAATGTCTTTTACAACTGAATTAAGCACAAATGCAATTATGTGCGAATGTAACATGTAAACTCTGAAGTCCTTTAAGGCTTTGACTAAGGCAAAGGCTTGTTTTTCCATGATATTGTACTTCAGAGGTGCATCTCTTAATGCCTTACTAAAGAATGCAATTGGCTGCTCTTGTCCCTTCAATTTTTTCTGTAATAGGACAGCAACCACTGTGTGTTCTGATGCAAATGAAAAAATGAAAAAATCCTTTGTAAAATCAGGACTAATGAGAACTGATGTTTTGGTTAATGCTTGTTTTACCAGCTCAAATGATTTATTTGCTTCTAAGGTCCATTTAACTCCTCCTTCCTTTTGGATCATATTTGTTATGTTTCGAAGGAGTTCAGCTAGATTGGGTATGAACATTCTCAAGAAATTGATCTTCCCAATGAAAGATTGAAGTTCCTTGATGTTTCTAGGATGGTTGATTTGCAATATACCATCAATCCTTTTTGGGTCTATCTTTATCCCTTATTTTGATATGATGTGTCTAAGTAGTTTTCCTTCTTGGAGTCCAAACATTGTTTTCTTTGGATTTAAAGATAACCCATATTTTCTACATTTCTCAAAGACTTTTCTCAAGTGTTCTAGGTGTTCTCCATCTGTCTTGGAAAAAATAGTGATGTCATCAAGGTAAATAATGATGAAGAGGCCTAATTCTTCTGAGAATGCAATATCCATGGCTCTCTGAAATGTAGCACCAGCATTCATTAAACCAAAGGGCATTTTCACATACATGAAAGTACCCCAAGGTGTGGTAAAGGCTGTTTTGATTTGATCATCAAGATGTACTAGAATTTGATTATAACTTGAGAAGCCATCTAACAAAGAAATCCTTTTAGAACCAAATACCTTTTGTAAAATGTGATCCATCTTGGGTAAAGGGTAGTTGTCCTTTAATGAGGCTCTGTTTAAGTTCCTAAAATCAATACAAAGCCTTATTTCTCCTATTTTCTTCCTAACTAACACAAGATTAGATACCCAATCCAAATATCTAATAGGGACTATAATTCCAGCATCATACATTTTCTTAATTTCTTTCTCAACCAGGGGTAATTGAACAGGGTTTATTCTGCGCAATTTTTGTCTATAAGGCTTCTGGTTTTCTTTGAGGGGTATCTTATGCTGAATTATCTCTGTGTCATATGATTTAAGATCCTCATAACTCCATGCAAATACATCAGAAAATTCTCTAAACAGCTCAATATATTTTGGTTTGATGTGAGCTGGAAAGGTTTTAGACAGTTTAATCATTTTTGGCTTTTTTTCACTGCCTATCTTACATTCTTCTACTTCAGTTTCAACAGGTTCCAGTTTTGGTTTTTTGGAAACATCATTGAAATCAAACAATTCTTCTAATGGGACCAAACCCTTCGGCAAGCTTTGAGTGTTAGATTGCAACATTTCTAAGTCTTATTTTTCAAAATATGCACTAATTTCTGTGGTATGTTAAATTTTATTAGACAACAGATTTATATCAGCAATCTCTGGAGATTTTACTTCTTCATCAAGTGGACTTTCTTCAATAAGATAGTCATTTTCATAATCTGAATCTGAACTTGGTGGCTCAAATTCATTTCTGGACTGCAGTAAGTCTTATATTTGTTTATCTCCCTCAAACACTTTCCAATATTTTTCATTGTCTAGGAAAGATGGTCTAAATTTGATTTGGGTGGTGCATTGCTTGGTTTCATAAGGTGTTAGACAATTTCTAGCAGCAATGGCTAATCCATTGGCAAGGACATTTTGGTTTCTTGGGACAAAGATAAGTTGTAATTCATCAAATGTTTTTAATAATTCCATGACATCATTTCTATAGGCTCTAAGTCTAGGGTGTTTGGCACTATATTCCCCATTCACATGCCTAATAATCAACTCTGAATCCCCATGAAATTTTACCCTTTTGGCCCCTAATTTCTTCAATAAGTGTATGCCTAAAAGGAGGGCTTCATACTGAGCTATGTTATTTGTACATTGAAAACTTAATCTGTAGGAATTCCATTCAGCATGATTTTTTTTCTGTGTTGTGTATCCATATGCCTTCTCTGGCATTATTCTTAGTGCAAGACCCATCAAAATTCATTTTCCAGAGAGGACTATTTTCAGAATTACTAGTTTGGCTACCCTCCTCTTTATCTTGCATGCTTTTAGATTGCTTTTGTAAGTCAACACTATGTTGAAATTGGTTTAGTTCCTCATGTTCTTCATTATGTTGAGGATTTTTCTCTTGACCCTCAAGGTTGACAAACAATGGATGATTGTTTTGTAGCCCTAGACCTGTGATTAGTTTGCTGTGATTTTCTGTTTCGGCAAACCATTTTGATACCTTTGTCTTGTCTTCCTCCTTTTCTGTGTCTGCCACTATGTTACAGTAAGGGGTGACCACTAGGTCAGTTAAGGTTTCTTGCTCATTAAATGTTTCATGATTGAAGAGAATAAATGAGTCAAGGTTTGTATGTATAGAATAAAGAGGAGAGTTTTCTGGTCTCTCTTGGCTACTGACCATGTATTGCATGTGAGATTCCGTATAAAGTCTTCTAGTTTGATTAAAAACATGGATGGTAGCATATGTCATATCCATTTGCATTGTTCCTTGTAACTTAGCTCCCCATGATCTTGATAAAAGCATACCATACTTGGGGGATACATCAGCCACTGCAATATCCATCACTAAAAACTTGGCTGGAATTTGTGCTAAGTTTACACAAAGGTCTTTGATCAAACCTAAAAATTTCACTCTACTGGAGTCAAAGGAGTATAGATGTTTGTATGGTTTGGTGATTTCAAGGTCCATACTCTCCATTACTGCTTTGGGCATTAAGTTGTGAGAGGTCCCTGAGTCATGCATAGCATTGTGTAAAATTTTGTCGTGAATTTTCAAACTAACATAAAAAGGAGGAACTGGCCCTTCTTGGTATCTTCCTTCAATATTTGGACCAAATAAGAGCTTTGGTTGGTCATCATTGAGGTTGACAGTGTCATTATTTTATCCTATGTTGAGAGCTTTCAAAATTTGTGATCTATATACATCTTGGGTGACTAATTAAATGAGGGGAACAAAGATTTTAATCTTGGAAATTTCTTGTTCCAAACTAAAAGGCGACTGATTTTTTACAATGTTTGTTTCAGCCTTGTTAATCACTACTTTATCAAAAAAATCGGTTGGTTGATTTCCTCTATTTACATTGGTCAATTTATTTTTAATAGGAGCACTAGCTGAAGTACTAACGCTGCTAAGGTCTGCACTCTGTTTTTCATTAATTTGAGTGCCTTTCTCTTTGTTTTGATTAGATTTTACAACCACTGTTTTATCCTTTTGTTTAATGATTTTGGGTTTGCTCATAGGGCTGTTTTTTGTAGAATTATCAAAGGTTTTGGTTTTGGGAGTTTCCTGATTCTTTTACTCCTAAGGTCATATTCTTTGGAGTTTCAATGATGACATTTTCCACCTCTTGATAATAATTTTCATCCTCTGTTCTTCTATCATCATAGGGTGTGTATAGACCTTGTTTTCTATTAATAGGAACATCAAAGTGGTCACTACCTACTCCCAACATGTTTATGTCATCTTCCTCTATTTGTTCAATTGTTTCTTCAACCTCACTTACATAGTTCTCTTGGAAAGGAGGTCCGATCTATTGATCATCCTCTCTTTGTCTATTTTGAGGTTGGTTTCTCCTGAAGTTTTGATTTTGATTTTGACATTGATTTCTGTTTTGGAGAACTGATTGGTTTTCTCTAAATTGCGCTCTCTCAAGTATGCTCATCTTCTTCATTGTTTCCTGCATCATTCTTTCCATTTTTGAGCTAGATGTGGAGGGTGCAGATTCCTCCCTAAATGATACTTTATTTTCATTCCTCATCCTTGCTCTTTTCTCAATCAAATTCACTTCCACAGTAAGAGCTCCCTTTTGCATGTCTTCTAGAGTCAAAGGGTATCTTTCTATTAGCTGATAGGCCATTTCAGGATCAAATCCTTCAGGAAAATTGTTCAAGGATGAGCCTTGTGGAGGTTTCAATTCTGGGGGTAGGGCATTATACACACTATTAAATCTAGTGTAATAATTTTGAGCACTTTCCCCAATGTTTCTTTTGAGGTTATTGTAATTCAAAATTATTTGGAGAGGGGTTTTTTTAACTTCCCACTTGTTTAAGAATGACTGATGGAGGGTTTGGAGGTCATTAATATTATTAGGGGTTAAGCATTTGAACCATTTTCTTGCTTCTCCCCCTAGACTTTGAGCAAAAAATCTGAGTTTGACAATTTCATCATCAATATCGTTTCTATCAAAATAGTCATTCATCTTGTCCACATGTTATGAAGCAGTAGTAGCACCACTAGCATCATACAATGGTATCTTGGACTGATAGTCCTATGGCAGATTGACTAAAGGTAAAGGAAGGAGTAGAGGGGCATACCATGTTTCCATGATATGAGGTTGTGGGAAAAATGGGGGGTTTACAGGTGGAGGATGTAAGAGGGGAGGGGGTTGATGGAATGGGGTGATTTGAACAATGGGTGTATGGATGACAGAAGTGGATGGACCAACAAGAGATTGTTGAGCAGATCTAGGATGAGAGAAACTAAAATTATGCAGGAAATGTAAATCAGGTGGAGTAGTTTCTCTACTACCAGGATGTTCACCTTTATCCTGGGATGAGGATGGAGACTCTAAATCTCTCTGATCTATATCATCAAGTGACCTAGTTCTGAATGGGTTTCTTAAGTCAACTTGTGAATCTTGTAGAGCTACAAGGTTTTCAGGAACAGAGTTAGCTCTATGGAGTGACCTAACAATAGTTGAAGTTTTGGCCTTAGGATATTTCCTAAGGATTATTTCAGGATTATCAACTATCTCAGGAGGATTTGGGTCAGGATGGGCTCTAGTATGGATTCTCCTAGAAGCCACTATGATATGTTTTCAGACCCAATAATAAGAAAAGTTTAACCAAATATGACAATCTTTAGTAGGCTAACTGATCTTCAGCAAGGAGAATTTAATATTTAAAGTTTTCTTAACTGAGTTTATATGATTTTATGATAGTAATGGGTTTCCCAGTGGAGTCTTTAGGTCTGTTTAGGATCGTGGAGTCACCAGGTGGAAATTTTTAGCTTTTTTGAGGTAAAATGTTTTATGGTCCACCACCATTTATTGATTTGAATACCAATTTGAAATATTTTTGGGTTTTTTGAGTTTTTTTAGTCCTATGGGTTATGAGAGTGTCCTAAATCTATTTTAACACTTAGCTACGGTGATGAGACAAAGAGAGTTTACTCTTATGGCTTAGCTAGCTGATTCCTTCAAGGTTTGATAAGGCTCTATGAGAATCCTAAGGGTTACTTAGTTTGTCACTAATTCAAATAAGTCTTATCATGATCACCATTATGCTTGGTAGTGCTTGAAGAAAGCTACTTATACTGCACTGAATGCTGAGGGTTTTTTTTTAAAGGATTTTACTCAGAACTTCCCCAATATGGTCGCCAGAATGTTAGGTCAATGTAGTTTGCAAGATTGGAAAATACAAATGCTGCAGAGCCTACATGTGAACCACTTTAGGATTCTAGGATCTAGCCCTCCTGAATCCAGAGAGGGATCTCTCTATAAGTGCAAAGATTGATTTATCTTTTAAGGTTTCAATGTGATATTAGGCTAGTTATTAAGAACAAGGGTTTTGTTTGTTTGGTTCGGTGTGATTTTTAGTTGAGTGGAGAAAATGAAAGGGTTTCAGAGGGGTGAAGGTGTGAATAATCAAAACAAGGTTCAGCTGATAGGATAGGTATGAAACAACACTTAATCCATTGGGCTATGGAGTCATAAAAGGTTTTAATTGTAAAATAGTTATCAAGAGTGGTCCATGGGGCAAGTCATCTATATCAAAAGATCCTTTAGATTAAATTACAGAATGGAACATTAAGAGTGTTGTGAAAGTGGAAAAAGACAATAATTTCAACAAGGATTTATCAAATTTCGAAACAATAAAAAGCCTTTTTAAGTAACTGTTTTGAAGTAAACCAAAGGACAGGGCTAACCATAGACTTCTTTGGACAAACTTGTACTAAATCCAACTTATCAAACAAACAATCCAGTAATCCACATGACTACTTTCAGAAAGGATGAAAACAGATAAGAAAAACAAAGTGTAGCTTAAGATCAAGTAATATATCATTAAAATCTAAGATTTCTTTCAACATACTCTTAGGGAAAATTTCAAACAACCTTTGGAGAAATAACTAGAAGACGGGGCAAATCATACACTTTTCTAGTTTAACTCTACTTAGCATGTAATGAAAATATCATTCAAGAACAATGTTTAAAGTTTAGACAGTAAGATATGGGCTCACCAACATTCCTTGACTATTTGGATTGTATTAAATCATTCTTAAATACACAATTGGAGGAAAACATAAAGATAAAGCTTATCGGTGAGAGTAGGGTACTTTCAAGAGTAAATCCTAGCTCTATATTTGTTGTTCTTTATCAGAGAAAAATGAAAAATTTTGTGGAAAAAATAAGAAGGAAAACAAGTACAATGAGAGGCACATCACCAATGGTATAGACCAGGATCCCATGAATCATCTTGTGTATTGAAGTCAATCCAGTTACATAATTCAAGTCCAATGTTTCAGTATAGCAACAACTTTTCTTCTCAGCCTAACTTCTTTGATTACAAACAGAGCTTCAACAGCCTCTGAGAACTATTTACATGCAGAAAGTTTTGAGCAGCAAGTATTACATCAAAGTCCAACCACCAACCAACAACTTCTCATCTTCTTTGGAAGTATTTATAGAAGAAATGAGGAGGTGGAATGAAAGAGAGGGTATCTAGTTCAATTAATACATGTTAATGCTTCTCTGCCTTTGAGAAGCTCAATAGAGAATATTTCTGATCTTTTCCATGTTTTAATTGGTTTTCATTCAATTTTTAGCCACTTGGAATATTTTGTTGACTTTAAAAACTCTTTAGGTAGGTTGGAAATAACTCTAGCTGTCTTTAGGCAAATATCTTCTGACTGGGCAATAACTATGCCTTTATTTGATTTATTGAGGTTGCAGGTGGCACTTTGGTAGCTGAAGAGGATATTTTGGCCTCTGATGTGGAAGTGGAGGCCTCTTTACTAATATTTTTCTCTGTTTAACCTTAAAAACACTTTAATCTGCTTTTGGTCTGTGTTTGGCTTGATGAAGCCTTGATATTTATTTTTGGGTCTTCATTCTTTAATACTATCTCAATCTCTTTGATATTTGGATTAAAAACCCTGATCTTCATGTTTAGGCATTAATCCCTTTATCGTTGATTTTTCATTCTGATACACTTTGCTGCTCTGTTTCAGTGGCACAGGTGTCTTTTTGTCAGTTGGAGAGTTTCATCTAATTGATCAAGGATCGTGATCCTTCGATGTAATTGAGAGCCCGAAACCATGCTGGTTCCTTTCTTCGTGGCTTAAGGCACAAAATCGTCACTCTGAGCCTTATTTGTCACCTATCTATGATTGTGGAAAAACACAGATTAACCACCACTTAAACCTCTGCAAAACAAAAAAAACTCATTAAGAAACCTTGCGATTCGTGGTAAAACTGCGTTCAGAGGTTTAATGGAGGTGATGGAGTGCTTGAGGATGAGGAAATGCAACAGAAGAAGGGTTGAAACCTGGCAGAACAACTAACCAGGAAAAATTTTGAATTATGGAGTGAATTTGAGGTTAAGTGGTTTCGGAAAACCATTAATGGATTTTGCGTAGAGTTTGGGGGGGAAGGCAGGATTCGCTTTTGGAACGCAATTCCATACAACGATTGACACGTGGAAAATGAAAACCGCCTATTTCGCAAATTTTTTTGGCATTAACGTTTAGGCACAAAATTTTTGCGAAATGCAACATAAGCCATCGGATCGGAGGTGCCAGATCTAACGGTGCGGAAAGCGCGCGACAAGGGATAAGATGCGCATACAAGGAATGGTGGGACCGACGATTGCGTCAGTGCCTTTGTCGTGTAGCGGACGGGTTTATTGGGTCATCAGGTTTAGTTCCAATCATCCGATCTCTCGAATGGATGGTTAGGATTAAAAGATGGATCAGATATATGGATGAGGAAAAGGTAAGGCAGGATGGATGGGGGAACGAATTAAAGTCCGATGGTCATTGATCTACAGAGATCAACGGTCCATATTTATTTTAAAATTTAACTGTCGGGGTGGGAAAATAAAGGAAAGAAGGGTTTGGAAGAGGGGTTTTAGGCCTTTAAGTGCCTGATTACGGGGATTTAAGTCATATGAGGTGGACGGCTGCAAAATATAAGCCCTCAGGGGCTTAACTCTTTATAATGCAAAAGACTGTTTATTAGGCCTAAAACAAAGGTTTTTAAGGGCAAATGAGGGTTTTGATAGATGAAAGAAGGGAATTGAAAGCAAAATAAAGGGGAGATATAAGGTTTTAAGTGGGGTTTAGGGTGATTTAAAGGTTAGATGAAGGTTTATAGAGGGATTTCATGGAGGAAACAAGGATGAAAAATGGAAATTTTGTGGGAGTGAAATGAGGAGGTAAATGGTGGAAAATGAGGTTTTTATTAGAAGCAGTTTTTTTCTTGGTGAATCATCAGGTACTTTAGGACTAAAAGTGAAACAACAGTGAATATTAACTCAAGAGGTAAATATTATCATAAGAATTCAAGAACTCACAATTTGGACATAAATTGTTTCTTGAAAGCTAAAAAATATTTAGCCACCATTTGGGTATGACAAATTTTTTATAGGTGGCTAACAAAAATGAGAAGGTACCAAAGAACATAGCATACATACATTCATTTATGGGTTTGGCTAGTTATTATCGATGATTTATTAAGGGAATACGTAAAATAGCCTTTCCCATCACCTCCTTGCGAGTGAAGGGGACAAGTCTTTAAGTGGATCGAGGAATGTCAAAACGAGTTTTGAGTTATTGAAGGAGTTGTTAACTACTTCTCTTGTTCTCGGGTAGCAAACCCGAGTAAATAATTTAAGGTACGTACTGATGCTTCTAAGGAGGGTGTAGGAGTAGTTTTGAGTCAAGAAGGGAGAGTCATAGCTTATGAATCTAGAAATATGAAGGAACATGAACAAGGTATTCAGCCTATGATTTGAAACTAACCACAATGGTACATGCATTACGAATATGGAGACGTTACCGTTGGGGAAAAAGGTTTGTCTTGAGAGCCCGACCACAGCGAGTCTAACTAGCAATTTTAAACAAGTTTATATGAATGCACACCAAGCTAGGTAGAATTATTTCCTAAGTTAGTTCGATTTTGACATTTAGCATGTAAAGGGTAAAGAGAACCGAGTGGCGGATGCACTAAGTAGGAAAATGCATGGCATCTACGAACTCGAATTTAATCAAATTGAATTCAAGTTCCAAGAATAGGTATTGGAATCAGCTAGCAAGGACCCTAAATACCAACTTCTATGGCAGTATGAAAAAAGAAGACAAAGAGCAAGGGAAAGCGACTGAATTTGAACTCAATGATAAGCATTTTTTTGGCTTACCGGAAGAGAATGTATATTCCAAATCAAAAAAATCTGAAAATAATTATTCTGGATGAATATCATCGGAGTTCCTATGTCGGGACATCCAGGGACACCAAAAAAATGTTAGCGTAATTAGAAAGGGTTATTCTCGGCTTGTAATACGGAAGGACATTGCCAAGTATTTGACTAAGTGTACGGAATGTCGACAAACTAAGGGTTAACATCAACATCCCGTAGGATTGATTCAACCTATTCCTGTACCGAATGGAAGTGGGAGGTCATCTCCCTTGACTTCATCAATCGGTTACCAAAGTGTAGAAGGCATAACGATTCGATTATGGTGGTAGTGGATAGACTCGATGAAAGGTGGCACATTTTATTCCTCTCTAGTCCAGTTGTGATGGATTCGACACACGGAGTGTACAAAATCACATGAGCTTAGAGAGTTTGGTCTACTCTCTAAACTATTGGTAACAGGAAGTATGTGGGGGGGAGCTCAAAAGCATAAAACTTAAATGAAATAATATGTTGAAGTATGCTCGGTTAAAAAACTAAAACTAAAAACACAATAGAAGCTATATAGATAGCTCCAAACGATTATAATGAAAATGATGGCTCGATGGCCTCTTCTTATTAAATGTTCGGAATAAAAGAAAAATATCACCCACTTACCAAAGGGCCCTTGGCAATGGCTCTAGGTCCCGATGCAAGGATGTTTGTCTTTAAAGTTCTACCTCCGATGCGGTCTAAATATCTCTCTCTGTTTGCGATGGACTAAGATGTTGGGTGGCCAACTATCGTGTCATCTTTAGCTCCGACTACGGGTCACACACAATGCTAGTGTTTCTCGGGCAACTTTGGCCAGCATAACCTTGTGATCACCTTTTGTTCATCTCTTGGTGGGTTTATATAGGTGAGCTTCAAATCCTCCTTCCCTCCCTTGGTACATGATGGATGGTGACCCAAGGGAGAGGTGTGATTCCATTGTGTGCTCAAATATTCTTTTGTGTGCTCACATAATGTCTAAGGAGGCGCTGGTGGCTATCCTTAGGTGGCTTTCACATAAGGAGTAATTGTCCTTTCCTTGTTGTGGTACCGGAAAGTGAATTTTTTCCATTTCTAGGAATGCGCGCTTATCGGGCAAAAAGGGCACGCGAAGGCGCTCTTCTCGAAGGAAAAAAGCGTGCATTTGAGCAATTATGGCTAGTTCAAATCTGATTTTTCTCAAAACCTTCGATATTTTAAATACTTATTGATTCCATAATGTATTCATGTCTTGTAAATCCTTAGGCTCAACATTAATTGATGTCGTCTTCTTATGTATGATTTTTCTAGTGTTAACGAGTTTGCCCCCTAATGTGTGAGGTCTAGGAAGAGACTGTATAGCTGAAATACATTATAGTTTCTTTTATGTATCATACGCGAGAGAGAGAGAGAGAGAGAGAGAGAGAGAGAGAGAGAGAGATGCATGTGTGTACTTTTGGAATAAACAACACCTTACCTGATTTCCGAGATAACCATGGCCTAAGGGACCCCCCCCGCATGCGAGACAAAAATATACAACATATTTACCAAAATTTCAACGAGGCGGGCATGTCCCATACTCGTGATGCTATGGTTAGTTAAACAAACTTGACGGATACATGTGTTGTCTCTATCACTACTGTGGTAGTGATGCTGGTGGTTGTTGACGATGACTGCCGACGCCCTCAGGGGCATTTTTTTCTTCGATTATAGGTGGAATGTGGTACCCATATGCGTAATATTGGTATGGCATATCATTGCGCAATGTACGCATATGTACTGGCTGCGACCTTCCTGTGTAAGCATTGTTGTCATAGACGCTTATAAAGGCATAGGTCTTTGAAGGATCTTAATCAAAGGGCAATGGTTGTAAGGTACGATATCGTTGTGACATGAAAGATTTTTCTGTATGTTATCACCCTAGTAATTTCTAAATATTGTGGGCTTTTGGAATTTTTTTAGTTTTAAGAAAACTAGGGCTAACCACAAACCTACTTTGGAAATCTAGGATCTAGCCTTCCTAAATTTCAGAGAGAGCTCTCTCTTTATGATTTAAATTTGTTTTGTTTAATATTTTAGGCTTGTTATGATAGTTCAATTTGGTTTTTTGTTTTGAAATGTTTGGTGGAAAATAAGATTACTTGAAGACAAATTAAAGAGGGATCTACTAGTCCATTGGGCTATGGAGTCAAAGTCTGAGTAAAGCAAAAACTAGAAGGCAAGGCCGAAAGGATGCTAATGTATTCGGGGCAAGGTAGATAACCCTAAGAGATTTGGATAGATTGTTTTGATGAGATGGCTTGCTTTCGGGATAAAGGGCAATGAAGAATCCTTTGATCCGGAAAAAGAGGAAGGAGGCGAGAGTCAAACGGGAATAGGAGCAATTAAGAATTCCTAAATCTGGAAATTAGCGAGAAAAACATTTAAATGATTAAGTAGTTAAGACGGGGAGTTGTGACACTAATCCTGAAGTAATACTCCCTACTTAATCATTAATATTGAACAAAATTTATGAAATGAATGGAACTCGAAAAGTAAACAATGACAAGATAGATGCACTTTACTCTTTAAATTATCATATGAATCCCGAATGATGAATTCCAATTGGCTATTATCCATGATCTGTTGCTATGAAATCAACACATAAGCCTCCAATGTACCAGTAAAAATTTTCTATAATAATCTTTGCAATTTTTATTCCACACAAAAATACTTCAAAGAGTGAAGTATTTATACAAATTCTAAACTATAATATCTTGAAAAAAATATCAAGATTGGTTTACAAAGATCTTCAACTGTTTTACATAAATAGAAATTAATAAAAGGACACTCAAAACTAATGAACCTATTTGGCACTATACTCATGGATATATGATGACAAAGAAGAGAATTCAAATTTGATCTCAACTCTTAGTTGATGATGAGGCATCCAAGTCACTAAAGCTGTTTCTTTTCTTTGTGCATTAATGCTCCAGCAATTCTGCAAACTTGGGGTCCAGTGATACCTTTGTATTTCCCCATCCGAAATAGATATGTAAAAAGTGAAAGAGGTTATGGTATAAAAGTATGTTGGTCGGATAAACCTCTCAGGTTTCTTGAATTTCTACTCCAGATGTTCACAATAGGCTCTCGTAAAAATATGTGTAAAACAGAGTTTTACTGAGTCCGAACAATAGGTTGTAAATATGCACATTCATATTTCATTATATAATAGCTATGCATAAAGTGCGATAGATTTTTGTAGATGGCACCATTAGAAACAAAAACCTCCTTTAGTTTTTATAATATGTATTTTGGATTGGCCACACTATTCTCTGCAAAATGATGACTTAACGAGAATTTTACTGCAAAAAGTGCTTTCCAATATTGTTTAATATTTCTCAATCCATAATGGGTCTGTTAGAAACGTGAGAAAGGTTTTTTGTAGTTGTACACCTTAAGAACATAAAACTACTTCATTTTTTGCGAAATTCATCTTGGATTGACCACAATAGTTTCGCCAAACAATGACTTAAACATGAAATTTCTGCAAAAATGGTCCTTTTTTGTTATGTTTTCATCTTTTTCTCCTTTTTGTTCTTTTAGCTGCTTTTTACTTTCACTTTCGATAAAATTCATTGTTGGTGAAAGTATTTTCATCTCTTTTTACCATTACTAACTCTTTTTTTTACTTTTACTTTTTTTACCTTGATTGCTTTCTGTAACTTTGTTTTAACTTTCACTCTAACTTTTACCGATACACTTTCAGCGATATATTAACATTTTGACAACGAGTAAAATGAAATTTTCACTGTGGTAGAAAAATTAATTCATTATCATATCATTTCACTTTCATACTTGGATTTTGGGCCTTTGACCCTTTCACTGCTGTAAAAGATACTTATTAGTAGTAAAAAAAAAAACAGAAATCACATAAACTGTTTTGTTTTTCCTTCTCAACTTCATGGTTTTACATGTGCCTTTGAGGATATTAAAGCATTTCTATTGGATGATTCAAGAGTTTGAATGGTCTTCTTGAAACCATTGATTTCATTATTCTTAAGGGACATCTCCTCCATGGCTTTCACTATCTCTGCTGCTCCACCTGTTTGTTGTACCTGTGTAGATGATTATTTTCTGTGCAAAGTAGTATTTGATTGCATTGATATCTGCGAGTTACCAATGACCCTTTGGGCGCCAACTTGTCTCCCAATGTACAAGGAACGACAACAATAACAAATAGGGATAAGCTCGTGGGAATGGGGGAACACCACTTTCTTTTAAAGCTTCTTTTGGAATTTTTTTCTCAATTAAGTTTTCTCATAGATGAAAACTAGGTTAAGACGAGGAAACAAGAGTTTCTGAATGGTTGAAATTGTAAAAAGGAATTTGGTAGGGCTGAAAAAAAATTTGTCTTGGAATTGATCTTCATACATCTTAAACAAAGGAAATTGGCTCAAAGCAAAGGCTTTTATGAACATATCAACTTCTCGGAAAAATTGGCGAGGTTTGGCCTATTTTTGGGCATTTTTGGGCAATTTAAATGGTTAATTCTCTTATCTTAATCTATTTTAGTCCACATATGGTATAATTTTGATGGTTTGTAGGTCAAAAATATCGAGAAATACCTTTTTTTGCGAGTATTTGACAATCGGGATGGTTTTTTGCATTTTCCGCTTGAATTTGAGCTTTAATGTGAGCTGCTAGAGCCGAAACGGATCTTATCTAGTCTTCAAACATGGATCTTTTGTTAAATCTAGACTTTCATGCGTGAATTGATACATCTAGGTTTAAAACAAGGCTGCGGGAGCTTAAAATCTGGCTAAATGGAGCTTTATTAATAATCGTGCGACTTTAAAACTCCAAAACACACGAGATCTTCTTAAAAAAAACTTATAACCAAGGTTTTTAACCCATAGCTATATATCTCATAAATGTATCATTGGTGGGTTTTAATACTTTGGTGGGAATTATTTGAAGTTTGAATGCTCGAAAACCGAGCGGTGATTTTCTCATTGACAATGAGTATGTAAGCGGTATTCATCTAATCGAACGCGACGGAATGAAAATATGCCACGTTGCGGAGGTGGTTTTCACGAATGCTTTGAATCCGAGACACACTGACCGTCCTACCTCGAGGCCCAAACTAAAAACCCTCGATAGCAAAGACGTCCCCTTGAAGCCAAAATAGCTCGATACCAAATGTAGGTTTTAACCACGAACATAAATTATCTACTCATGAATCTTATAATAGAAGATAAAAAATAGCAAGAGCATAAAAACATAAAATAGATAAACAAAGAGATTTTCCCTTGGATCCCAAATCGGGACGACCAACTTGATTTTTTCATGATATTCCTTTTAGTGTTACAACACATATATATACATGCCGAAAGCATACATAAACCCCCAATCCATAAACCTCGGATTAGAACATAACCGTAGTTCCCTTGACCGGATCTACAAAAATACCGGGGGTCGAAAACCATCGTGCCCCCAATACCATGTGCAAAAACCATGCACAAAACCATGGACGCGGACTACCCACCGAAAATTAAGGACCAAAAATTTTTCAGCAGGGCGCGCTCCCGGACACGACGGTGGGGGGCTACCGCCCCACGTGACCCCCATTGCGGCTGGCGCAAATGGGGGGTTATCGCCCCCCTCTTACCCCCCACTGCGCGTGCTTAGTTATGGAAAGAATATAACACATACCCAACACTAATAACTTACCTTCTTCAAGTCCAAAAAGACTCCTTTTTGGGGGTTTAAGGATATACCATATTTTCTACATTTAATGAATACTGTCTCATGTGATCCAAATGTTCATTATCAAATTTGGAAAAACACGAGTAATATCATCTAAGTAAATAACCAAAAAGACATGGATTTCTTGAGGAAAGGCTATGTCCATAGCCCTTTGAAAAGTATCTCCAACATTCATCAACCCAAAAGGCATTTTCACATACATGAAAGTGCCCCAAGGAGTGGTAAAAGTTGTTTTAGATTGATCTTCTTCTTGAACTAGTATCCGGTTATATCCCGAGAAACCCTCTAATAAAGAAATCCCGGAAGATCCAACTACCCTTTGTAAAATATGGTCCATTTTAGGTAAAGGTAATTGTCTTTCAATGATACTTTATTGAGATTTCTGAAAATCTACACATAATCCGATTTCTCCTATTTTCTTCCTAGTAGGTACTAAGTTAGAAACCCAATCAGAATAACTAATTGGTGCAATTATTTGTGCATCATACATTCGTTTAACTTCTTTTTTCAATCAATGGTAGCGAGGATAGGATTAATCCTCCTCAAATTTTGTCTAAATGGTTTCGATTATCCTTTATGGGAATCTTGTGTTGAATGATGTTGGTTTCATATGATTTGAAATCTTCGTAACTCCATGCAAAAACATCTTGGTATTCCTTTAAAAGTTAAATATATTTTTCTTTTTCTTGAGGGGGTAAAATTTTTTGACAATTTGATCATTTTTTGGTTTTACGTGCAGTACCAATGTTACATTCTTCAATGTCGAGACTTGGCTGGTTCCATTTTAGGATTTTTTGGGCATATCATTGGAATCAAACAAGTCTTCCAAAGGAGTTAAACCCTTAGGTAAAAAGTTATCCTTCAAATCTAGCATTTCAATTTCATCTTCAATTACTTCCTCTATATCTACCTTATCTAAGTTATCTATGTTAGATTGAGTAAATATAGTGGGTTTGGTAAGTTTATGTGTATCTAAATTATTTATCTTACAATTAACATCTAAATCTATGTTACATTCGAATCTAAATTACAATCTCGTGTCTATCATACAATTTTGAAATTCATCCTCACTATTCAAAAAAATGGTAAATCTGTTCATCTTCAAAGAAAATATGCCAATATTTAACATTATCGGGGACAATGGGTCTATATTTAACTTCAAAGCGAGTATATCTATGTGTTGGTTGAAAAAGGTAAGTTACATGTGCTAGCAAAATTTGCTAGGCAATGTGCTTGCAAATTTTGTTTTCTTGGAATAGTAGAAATCTTACATTATAGTAAATCATCACATAAATCAACTGCTGCATCTCTATATCTGGCTAATCTAGTATTATGAATAGAATAATCTCCATTTATTTGTTTAATGATTAACTCTGAATCTCCCATAATCAATATTATTTTACCTCCTAAATTCCTGTTGATTTGAAGGCCTAAGATAAGTGCCTCATACTCTGCCATGTTATTTATGCATTTGATCATGAATAGTAAGACTTATATAGAAGGGAGAAATCGATCCATCGAATGTCTACCATTAACATACGGGCCAAAAAAATTAATTTAGGGCTTTGATCATCATTTAGATTAATAGAATCTTCACCAATATTCATGTTCAAAGTTTCAGTAATTGTTGTTTTGTACAAATCATTCTTTACCAATTCATTCAAAGGAATTGGTATCTTTAACTTTGCTATTTTAGTTTTAATATTAAATGTTGGTTGAGATTTACTAATCTGAATTAGTTCATATTTTGTAACAATAATATGAGTGGGTTTTTCAGGTATTTCAGCAGATGAACTCTTATCTTGAGTTGTTCTATTTTTTTCTATTTGAGTTTCTCGATCCTTCCTATCTTTAGTTCTCTTTTCGAGGGAGACTGTATTCGAGGGGCGATGGGAGTTTTTTCGGACATTGAACTTTCAGTCGAAGGCTTATTGTTAGCACGTTTGGGATTTGCTAGTTTAGAATCGAGCAGGGATTCTTTTGGGATTAGGAATTGTTGATTTTGTTAAATTACGGGCTTTAGTATTGTTAGCCTTTTGGGAATTAGTGGAGGATTGAGCCGCTTCTTCAGCAGATGTCAACAATTTTTTGGACTTGGTCCTTAGGGATCGGGAGGATTGGAATTTTTCTTATTTTCCCTTGCGAGAATTTGCAAAATTTTGGTTTTTTGGTGCTTCTACATTCTTTTTAGTTTAATTTTGCGAAGTGTTTTTTTGTAGAAGGCTCGATGTTTTTTTCTGTTTCTAAGGTTATACTAACTGTGAATTTCGTTAATGGAAAAGTCATAACCTTGTTTAAAATCAAAGGATTCACTAGATTCTACTTTGAGTTGTTGAATCTCAAAGAGTTCTTGATCCTCTTGAGTGAGGAAAATAGTGTTTTCTTCATATATTCCCATTACTATATTGATGCCATCCTCATATTCTTCATCACTGTGAGAACTCTCAGCATAGTTCTCTTGGAATGGGGGCCTAGTGTTTTGATCCGAGGAAGTTCCTTTACCTTTCCTAGGATTATTGTTTTTTTTTCTGTAGTTGGGATTTCTATTTTGTGGTTGGTTATCCCACTATGGTTTTTTCTCAATGTTTTCTAATATTTCAACTACTCTTTTCTAAGGTTTTTAGCAAAAAAATCAAATTTACCATTTGAGTTTGAATTCTCTTCTTTGATTGTGACTCTCCTTTCATTCCTAAGTCCGTCTTTTCTAGCTAAAATATTAATTTCTACACTAACAACATCTAATTTCTTTTGTTCTAATGTTTCAGCATCTCTTTCTCTAACTTCGTATGCCATATATTGATCAAATCTATCAGATAACTTAAGAAGCACAAAATATGGTGTAGGTTTAAGATCTGCTGAAATAGAATTGTAGATACTATTGTATCTAGTGCAGTAATCCTGAACAAACTCGTTAGGAGCTCTTTTTAAAGAATCAAATTCAAACAAAATTTACAAAGGGTTCTTTTTCTTTTCCCACTTATTTGGAAATGCTCTATGAAATGCAGCTAAATCGGCTATACTACTAGCGACTAAATTCTTAAACCATTTCTTAACTTCCCCGGTTAGACTTTGAGCAAATAACCTTACTTGAACATTCGACTCATCTATTTCATAGATTTCACAATAATCTGTCATTCCGGTAACATGTTGTCTAACAGTAATTTGTGACAATCCATCAAATAAAGGTATGTTCTTTTGGTAATCTTGGGGCATATCATGAAGGTTTTGAGGAAAAACAAGGGGTGCATATCTAGTAGCCATGGCTTGAAGCTTAGCTAAGCTAGGAGGTACACTAGAAATGACAGGAGATGTCTTGGAAAAGATGTTGATATATATATGGAACTGGTTGGAAAAAAAATTAGTGCTTATAAAACTAGTAGATGAAATGGACTGGGTGAATGATGGAAATAATATCCTAGGCTGCAAAGGAAACTCAGGGAATAAATGGTTTTCGTGGATGAAACTTGCAGTGGAGTCTAAAAATGATGTGACAACATATAAGGATGAATCCGATGTTGGAATTATTGTAGTGTGTAATTGAGAAACTAGAGGTTTAATGTGAGATAATAAATGAGCTACTTTAATAGCTTCATTAACATCTTTAATCAATGCAACATTAATCCTTTCAACTTGATTTTTAAGTTTCGTATTTGTTTGATTTTATTGATGCTGAAATAATTCTCTGTTTTTTCATTCACAAAAGAAGTAAAAACGGGGATCTATGACAGCTTTCCTTTAAATCAATTTTAGATTTATTTCTAAATAATGAATTATCAAACTTGAAATCAAAAATCAATATCGATTAAGCTCACTAATTCTTTGGGTAAGGAATTAGCTTTTCTTAAAGGCACTTTAGCTTCTAAATTAACAATCTTTTATTTCTTTTTTCTTTTTTTCCAATCCGATTTCGGTTATCTACTATAATTTCGAGGCTTAGGATCCGAGGGTTAGACACTAGTATAGTAGGTTTTCTAGAAGCTAGAATGACTATTTATGAATACCCATAACCCTCAAAACTAATCTTAAATTTAAAAAGATAGATTAAAGATTTTCCTTTAAGAATAATTTTAAAACTGGAGATTGGTTAAGTCCCCAACGGATTCGTGAGTATGTTATCACCCTAGTAATTTCTAAATATTGTGGGCTTTTGGATTTTTTCAGTTTTAAGAAAACTAGGGGTAACCAAAAACCTACTTTGGAAATCTAGGATCTAGCCTTCCTAAATTTTAGAGAGGGCTCTCTCCTTATGATTTAAATTTATTTTGTTTAATATTTTAGGCTAGTTATGATAGTTCAATCTAGTTTTGGTTTTGCAATTTTTGGTGGAAAATAAGATTACTTGAAGACAAATTAAAGAGGGATCTACTAGTCCATTGGGCTATGGAGTCAAAGTCTAGCAAGAAGAACTAGAAGGCAAGGCCAAAAGGATGCTAATGTATTCTTGGCAAGGTAGATAACCCTCAAAGATTTGGATAGATTATTTTGATGAGATGGATTGCTTCGGGATAAAGGGAAATGAAGAATCCTTTGATCCGGAAAAAGAGGAAGGAGGCAGGGTCAAACGGGACTAGGAGAAATTAAGAATTCCTAGATCCGGAAATCAACAAAAAACATTTAAATGATTAAGTAGTTAAGACGGGGAGTTCTAACACTAATCATGTAGTAATACTCCTACTTAATCATTAATATTTAACAACATATATGAAACGAATGGAACTCATAAAGTAAACAATGACAAGATAGATGAACTTTACTCTTTAAATTATCGCATGAATCCTGAATTATGAATTCCAATTGGCTATTGTGCATACTGCTACTATGAAATCAACACATAAGCCTCCAACGTACCGGAAAAATTTGTCTATAATAATCTCTATTTTTATTCCACACAAAATACTTCAAAGAGTGAAGTATTTATTCAAATTCTAAACTAGAATATCTTGAGAAAATATCAAGATTGGTTTACAAATATCTTCAATTGTTCTACATAAATAGAACTTAATAAAAGGAAACTCAAAACTAATGAACCTATTTGGCACTATACTCATGGATATATGATTACTAAGAAGAGAATTTGAATTTTATCTCAACTCTTAGTTGATGACGAGGCATCCAAGTCACTAACTCTTTCCTTTCTTTGTGCATTATCACTTCCCGACAATTTCTACAAACTTGGGGGTCCAATGATACTTTTGTATTTCTCGATCTGAAATATATATGTAAAAAAGTGAAACAGGGTTATTGTAGATAAATATGTTGGTGAGAGAAATGACTCTCGAGTTTCCTAAATTTCCGCTCCGGGAAGTTCACAATAGGCTACGCAAAAAAATGTGTAAAATAGAGTTTTATAGAGTCTCAACAATAGGCTATAAATATTCACATGTATCTTTCATTTTGTAATATTTGTGCATAAAGTGAGATAGGTTTGTGTAGACGGCTCCCTTAGGACCAAAAAACTCCTTCATTTTTATAAGATGTATTTCTTATTGGCCACAATATTCTCTGCAAAATGATGACTTAACATGAATTTTCTGCAAAAAGTGCTTTCCAATATTGTTTAATATTTCTCAATCCATAATGGTGGCTAGAACAGTGAGAGAGGTTTTTCTAGCTGGAATTCTTAAGAACATAAACCTCTTTCAGTTTTGAAAAATGACTCTTGGAGTGGTCACAATAGTTTTTTAAAAACAATGACATAAACATGAAATTTCTGCAAAAATGTTCCTTCTTGTGATGTTTTCATCTTTCCACCTTTTTGTTCTTTTAACTGATTTACTTTCACTTTGGATAAAATTCATTTTGGTGAAAGTATTTTCATCTCTTTTTTACCATTAGTGACTCTATTTTTACTTTTACTTTTTTACCTTGACTACTCTCTGTAACTTTGTTTTAACTTTCACTCTAACTTTTACATGATACACTTTCAACTGATATATTAACCTTTTGATAGTGAGTAAAATGAAATTTTCATCGTGGTAGAAAAAATTAATTCACTATCATATCATCTCACTTTGTCATACTCGGATTTCCCTTTTACCCTTTCACTACTTTGTAAAAGATACTTATCGAGCAGTAAAAAAATAACAAAAATCACATAAAACTCGTTTTGTTTTTCCTTCTCAGCTTCACGGTTTTACATGTGCCTTTGAGGTTATTAAATCATTTCTGTTGGATGATTCAAGAGTTTGAATGGTCTTATTTAAACCATTGATTTCGTTATTCTTAAGGTACATCTCCTCCATGGCTTTCACTATCTCTACTGCTCCACCTGTTTGGTGTACCCTGTAGATGATGATTCTGTGTGGGAAGTAGTATTTGATTGCATTGATGTTGTAGTTACCAATGACCCTTTGGGTGCCAAATTTTCGCCTAATGTAGAAGGAACAATAGCAATAAAAAATAGGGATAACTGTGGGAATAGGGGGAATATCACTTTCTTTCAAAGCTTCTTTTGGAATTTGTTCTCAATTAATTTTTTTGATAGATGAAAACTAGGTTAAGACAGGAAATAAGAGTTTCCTGAATGGTTGAAACTATAAAAAGGAGTTTGGTAGGCCTTAAAAAAACCTTTTTGTCTTGGAATTGATCTTTAGAGATCTTAAACTAAGGAAATTGGCTCAAACAAAGGCTTTTATGAACATAGCAACTTTTGGGAAACATTGGCAAGGGTTTGGCCTGTTTTTGGGCGTTATTGGAAAATTTAAATAGTTAATTCTCTTATGTTAATCTCTTTTAGTTCACAGATGGTATAATTTTGAGGGTTTGTAGGTCAAAATATCAAGAAATACCTCTTTTGTAGGTATTTGACAATCGGGATGGTTTTTTGTAGTTTCTGCTTGAATTTGTGCTTTAATGTCAACTTCTAGAACTGAAACAGAACTTATCTGGTCTTCAAACAGGGATCTTTTGTTAAATCTAGAATTTCATGCGTGAATTGATACATCTAGGTTTAAAACAAGGCTCCGGGAGCTTAAAACTGGCTAAATTGAGCTTTATTAACTGTCAGCTACGACTTTAAAACTCAAAACACACAGATCTTCTTAAAAAAAATTATAACCAAGGTTCTAACCCATAGCTATAAATCTCATAACCGTATCAATGGTGGGTTTTAATACTTTGGCGAGAATTCTTTAAAGTTTGAACGCTGAAAACCAATTGTGGTTTTCGCATTAAAAATGAGTTGTAAGCAGTATTCATCTAATCGAATGCGAAGGAATGAAAATATGCCACGTCGCAGAGGTGGTTTTCACAAAAACAATTTTTTTTTGCGTCCATCGGGTTGGGGGTCGTCATTTGTATTGCGGGCGTGAAGATTATCATTAGCCATTGGATTAGAGAGTTTAAAGCGAATGGTTACGATTCTTTTAAAGCTATAGGGGAAAGGTAAGGTGGGACTGGGGCTTATGCGATGACGCATTTTAATTTTATAACAAAACCTTTGTATAATAGAGTTTATAACAAAGTTTTGGTATATGAAAAGGATTATGTTGATGCGAGGTTATATTTCAAAGGTTTTTTTGAAAAGAGTTTATTGGGTAGTATATAAACATAGTTTTATGTATATGGTAAATGGTGCATGAGGTGGGTTTTAGGCTTTAACCATGGTTTAAATTTATGTATATAGCGTGAGGCTATTTACATGGTGGATTATACATACGGGAAGGCTTTAAGTATTGCGGTGATAAAATACCATGGGAAAGTTGATCGTGATGATACCTTGGGTTAAAGCATGGAAAGGTAAATATATTTACAAAGGTATGGGGGTTCTAAAGTTTAGCTTAGATTAAACTTTAGATAAAGCTCGGGGAATATATTTTTTTATTTAAACATATATAAAACATATTTAAAGTTTTTTTTGTATTTTATTTTTATTTATATAGTAATAGACTGATGTAAATGTCTATTTACTATATGGGGCGGGAATATTTATATGGTTAGTTTTATGCCAAATGGGTTTTAATCGGGTTTTTATTAAAACATGTGGATATTTAACTTTGGCAAAAAAGCTTATAATAATGGGTTTTGGGGATAATTAAATAAAAGGAGCTATAATACTTAGGATAAGGTTTATTTATAATGATTTAATAAGTAAATTAGAAGTTAATATGACTATGGACAATTTAAAACACCAAAAAATAGTTATATAACTAAGTAAAGTGATAATGTAAAAGCAAGGCTTTATTATTTGTAATTTAACCACTTTGACTTAGAATATAACATTTTTGGACGGTTTTTTTTGTTCTTATGAATGAAGGAGATTAGTCAAGAGGGAATTTGATTATTCATTAAGTAAAAAAGGAGTCTTTACTTATGAAATTGAATAATGATGACTGCATGAAGGGTAAATGATGAAAATTAGGGATTAATATAGGAATTCAACACTTTCAACTTATTAGTCATTGAGCCTTGGGTCTGGTCGCAATAGAAGTCAGAGAAATGCTCTGAGCCTCTTTGACTGAAAGTTTAGAATGAAAAATAACTATAGGGGAAAGGAAATTAGTAGTAGTTGCTCGGTGAAATATATATACAATGATTTTTCCACTTCTTTCTTCCTACCCAACTTTTAATCTAACATTTTTTTTTCTCCCATTTTGCAGGTGCATTTCAGCTAGCAACCTTAAAAATTTTATTCTTTTGATAGCAATAAAAACTATCTAAATATACCTTATATCATCCGAGGGCTCAAATTAAAGTGATAAATTCCTCTTTATTCTCTACCTATCTAGTAACTAGTTAGGATTAAACTGTTTGACTAATCTTTATTCACTATTCTACAAGAATAAAATTGAAACATGACAAGTCAAGATTAAGCAGTTCAACTCATCATGGATTATTGGATTTATTGGCGCTCTACCATAATCATTAGTAACAAAGTAAAAAGTAGTGGCATTTAAAAAGTAGTAGCATTTGGACTTGCACACTTTCATGTTTTATTTCTTTTTTCTTTGGGGTATATTATTTTTTCTAGGTTCTTTGATTTTTCTTTTAGGTCTTTACCCTCTTTTTGATTTTCTATTTTTTATGTTTTTTATTTTACAAAATATGGGAAAAGAACTTGGAGAAAGCAACCTATGTACATATTTTTACAAGAATATCATAAGTCAATTCCAAATTATGAATCATATACTTATAGTACCCTAACACTGTATTCGAATGTCAAGAGGATCGATGACATCTATGGACAATGATGTCTCCCATAGTTCCACTCGAGGATACCCCTTTACATGGGGAGGGGTCATCCAAGGTACCACTTCCTTTTTGGAAAAGAGGCATTGAGGTTGACAAAAAGGAAGCCTAAACCAAACCGTGATGGGTTTAACATAGGCATTTTGGTGAGCAGTAGATGAAAATGGATGATGGGGATTCAGTGGCCCGAGGTCGAAGTATACTTGAGCATCTTGGCGGCAGTCATAGTTATTTCTGAAGGGAAAATTCCCTCAAGTTGGTAGGACTTCCAAGGCGGGTATGAACCAGACTATGATTGTGGGAATGGTGCATGCCTAGGGGGGTGAAATAATTCGACCAAGGGAGATGGGGGAGCTGTCGCCATGGGAGAAAAGGTGAAATATGAGGGTGAAGTGGTGAAGGGCATCGTTTGCGGTCTTTTTACACTTACAAAAGAATAAAATAATGGGTTTTGGTTTGTACAAAACAAAGATATGGGTACCCAAAAACATGAAAGAGGGTCACTCACCGAAGGTGTGAGGACGGTGTTTTCTTTGGGGGGTAGGGGTCCCATTAGTTGGTCTCATGTGCGGGGGTTGATGAAGCGGAAGATGTCGCGGATGTGTTTATGTTGATGGAGGTATGGTGGGCCAAATGCAGTATGCGAGAGGTGTGCTTTCATTACGCTTCTACAACTCGATTGTCTGGGAAGGGGGTTGAGTTTAAATGGTGAACTTGACCTTATGTGTGATATGTGAATGGGCATGAGGTGCTTCCCAGACTAATATGGTATGGCCATGGCGTTACTTGTGGGGTGATGTGTGGTCTACTTTGGATGACAATCTCCATGGAGGGGAGGCTCTACCGACCATCACGGACATTTATCATATGCAGGGTGAGGTGATGATAAATATGGTTAGGTATGAGGACCCTATCATCTATTTTTGATGGATAAATGATGTGAGGATATGAAAATTTTTCTGGGACTCTATCATGCTAAGGATAGAATGATACCTGCTTTGGAACTTTCAGTCGATGGTGCCGTGAATGGTTTGCGGGTTCTTCTCGCAAAAAATAACTACCTCAAGTGAAAGCATATTCTCTTCATCCAATATTATTGAAAAACATGAATTTCAAAAAGGAAGATGGGAGGGTGCATAGATTCTGGTGTTGAAAATAAAAAAATAAATAAAAATAAAAAAATAAAAAATAAAAAATAAAATAAAAGAAAACTTTTCAGGGGTGTGAATGTGTGGCATATCCTTTGGGCATTATGGAGTGCTAATCATAGTGTTGCTTTTGATCTGGTGATGAGATACTCTAAGCTCCAGTTTTCCCTTGGGAGTTGTTACTTGGCTCCTACTTTTGATTTTAGTTGGGGTTGCCCCCGGGAGCGCGAGATCAAGGGGGGGGCGTTGCCGATTACTACCCCCTGTCTCAGGATCTCCTCGAATACGGATTAATGTTGCCTAGGTGACCTTAGGTCAAAGACACGACCAAGCCATCTACAGTAATCGATGTGCTCGATAACTCAAGAGGATGAGGCAGCCAGTTTCCGCTTATCTCTGGTTGGTGTATGGTGGTTTGGGGGGAGGAGGGACAAATGGTTGTCTTTCGATGATTATTTCACCTCCTGTAGGTACGGGAGGATACGATGCTTGTCATTGATAGGCCGGATGGAGGGATCCTCGTGATAGGATCCTACGATCGCGTGTAAGGCGTTCATATACCATGGTACTTCTGGAAAATGGTGGGTATAGTGCCCATAGGTGTCACAGAGAGGACATGCGTGATTGGTACGCAGCAGTTTGCCTATACTTTTGGTGGAAAATTCCTTTTTATGGGATCGTTGTGTTGAGGTGCTTGCCTCGACGCCGAGGAGTAGTTTTAATTCATCCAACTCTGGGCATATGTGGTTAGGTTGTCATGTGACATCACATATAGTGCATTTTGATGAATCCCTCTGCATGGTGGGGGTCACCACTTTCTTTCCTTTCTTGGAAATTTTATTTATCGTGGTCACTAGTCTCGCAGTGGCAATTTCCCTTGTGGAGGTGGTTTTGACTTCTACTTGGGTAGGTTGGGGCTCCTCAGGGCCGGGGGGTTTCAACCCAAACGCAGTAATGTTGGTAGCTAGTGTTCCTAGAGGAGGAATGAGATACAATACTGGGAATGCCAATGATATATTGGGTAATACCAGTGTTTCCAAGACTTGCTGGGAGGTGAATACAGGAGGTGGGTAGAGGAAAGGAGTTTGGGAGGCGGCATAGACTAGGGAGGCTGCAGTAGCTGATGCCTCGGTGTCGTTACTACTTGAGTCAATGTCTTGACTAACCTCGGTGCTTGATGTGGACATAATAAATATCGGGGCCCCTGTGGCATCATGCGATACCTCAGGGATAATAGGAGGATCTCCTAGGAATGAACCTAGGACAGAGGACGGTTTGAATTGGCCGGGGCCATATTCTTGATACCATAAAATACCATCTGTGTTTGTATCTACATAGGGTAAAACCATATATGCGTTGGTCAAGGGATGCTTTTCATTGTGCGTTAGCCATGGTCTCTTGTGATGATTCGATCCTCGTGGGGGAACATCATGATGTGGAAAAACGGAGGATGTTATGGCAAACATGGCGTACATGTAACTACGCCCAAGGAGTCTATTGTAATCCAAGTGAGCATCCAAGACTTTGATGTCTATGTGGACCATCTTGCCCAAGTGAAGCGGATCGGTACATTTTGGAAGAGACCGACGGGGGTCGAAAGGACAACGCGTCATATGCTGCGAGTGTGATGACGGAAGGTTTGAGTTCAAGGGCTCTAACTTCTTCCATACATTCTTTGACATGATGCATGTGGATGCACCCTCGTCAATGACATATCGGTGAATAGTGATATTACGTACTATACTCGGCATATGGAAGGTGACCATGGAGGGAGGCCTAGGGGGTGGCTTTGTCCTAAGTCAAAAGCCATCATCCGCATGTCGGTAGGGGTCGATGGGGCCTAATGCGGAGAGTAGGGCTTCTCGTTGCTTTGGGTATGATTGCAATACCTCCAAAGCAGACATAGCGACGAATTGAGCGAGCTAAATCGTCTACGATGTTGTAATTGTGGGCTACTTTGGAGTAGTTACCTGTTTCACCTATTAGGCCCTTTTACCATTTTTGGCAATGGTTCCAAAGGAATATTTGGAATGGTTAAAGGTGCGATCGACGCTCTTGTGCGGTCCCCCACGACGTACTCGTGTCCGGTGGGGTGTCATAGATGTGATTTTCGAGTTTGGAAAAACCTTTCTTCCCTAGCCATGTAAATTTCATGGTTGTTTTTTCCGAAATCAGTCGGGGGTTTTACTGTCTTTGAGTGTTGACCATTCCTTGATGGGGGAAGGGTTCTTGCATAACCGTAGTTGTGCGGGAAGATCCTCCTTGTCCTCGGTTACTCTGAAGCTTTTTTAAGCTTAGGGAGTTTGGGACAGGTGGTGAGTATAGTTCTCGTACTCGCACATATTGAACTAGAATGGTTTGTTCGTAGAGGTGGCCTTTTGCCTTTCTTTTGGGCATTGCGTATATTAGCTCCCCATAATTTTTCTAGATTGATTAAGATACAAATGGACGAGGGTAGCATCAAACTAAGCTTTGGAATCCAAGGACCTAGCCTTCACGGATTCGGAAAGGGATCTCTCTAGTAGGTGCAAAGATGTGAACTTGTTTTCGCTGATTAGGGTTGATTTTAGGCTATATGTTAAGTGTAGGGCATTTTGATTGTTTTTGGTTGGGTATGATGCTCAGAAGGATTTAGATAGAAAACATGGAATATTGTTAACTCATCGGGAAATGGAGTCTAACAAGGTCAGGGTAAGTTCATCAATGGTTTCAAGAGAATTTGCAGGGCAATTTTAACTTGGTTGGTAGGTCTTTGAGGTTGTGGTGGATGATGAGATGAAAATTAAGCTTGAGAATAAAGGCTAATGAAGGGCAGAACTAAATCCTTTATAACTTTTTAAACTAAGGGAGTAAGAAAATTCATAAGCATGTAAAGAGAATAAAAGGCATAAGTGAAACCTAATCCATTTGATTTCAAATTGAACATAGATGATTATCCAAGACAAACATTCAAATGAAATTATAGAAAGGCAAGAAAATTATTTAACTTTCATAGATTTCATTATCAAGAGCAAGAAAACATTTAAGATGGACAAATAACTATAACCATAGAAGGAGAGAAAACTATGAACATCTAAAGTTACAACCGTGAAGGTTCTTTGAAACAAATTTAGCTGGTAAAGGAAAAGAGCATGATTCAAATAGACTTCTTTGATTCCAAAACAGAGTATTTCAGTAGCAACAATATCCAGGACTAGCCATAAATAATAATTTATACTAACTAATCTAAACCATTCAAGAAATGGAAAATCCAAGAACTTCTTAGGGAGCAACGGATGGATTCCCTAACATATCTCAATGGAAGAAAACATTAAGGTAGTGAAGGACAAACAGAAATAAGGTGCCATCAGGAAACATTTCTTAATATAAATTTTTTGTCCTACTGCAACATAGAAAGATGGAAAACATAATGGAAAACTAGAAAAAATAAACATAAGAAACACTTCACCATCAACCAAGCTTATGGATCTTGCAAATAGTCTCTCTCCATCAACAAGAAAACCAAGGCATGCATGAGCTCCAAGACATCAAATTTCCATAAAAAACTCCAAGAGACTATGTATTTTCTTCAGCATAAGTTATAAAAATCCAACAAAATAAATAAGACCCTCATGATCTATTTATGGAGAAAAGGATGAGGTGGAAACCCTAAGAAGCTTCCAGAAACCCTAATTTAGCCATAAATGTCATAATTGTGCTTAACGACCATGCAAGGCCCGAGACACATAATAGATAAGATAATAAATGAAAAATACCAAAAGATAACTCCCAAATCAAAATGGGAGTGATTTTCCCAAGAAAATATTAAAAAACTAATTTTCCATTAATGAGTTTCTTCTGTTGACTTTTTGGCCAAAAGTTGTCTCTATGCGTAGCTCCATATCAATAGAAAATGGGGTGTCATTTGCGGTGAGTTTGGGTCCCCTTCCCGGCATTGTATTTGGCCCCGTGATGGCTCGTTGGAAAGCTTGAAGAGTCTAATTTCTAGAAATACTTGATTTGTGCTGAATGGATGCCATTTACATGCTCACAAATCCAATCTCCCATGACTTCTCAATGTGCAGTTCCAGGTCTAAAAAGGAGGCAGAAAGGTCATTTTTAAGGTGTTTTTTGACATTTTGAGGGGGAAAAAAAGCTCCAATTGACCTGAAATGTTGTGGGTAGGCTTCTAGTGACATGAAAAACCCAAAAATGTAAAATTTAATAGTTGAGGATGCCCCAAAAAAGAGCATAGCACCTAGGGTGTTGTGCTCTAGGGGGCCAAAATTTGATGTGGATTTTCTTCAAAATTGGTGTGTAGACCCCTCAAGGGGTTTTAGACACATGCTAAGAAGCATCAGCCAAGATCCTAATACTATCATGCACTTTTGGACTTTTTATCTCTTCTAGCTCTAGGAGGGCTTGCTTCAATTGGCATTAGCAAGAATGCTCTTCCTTGCATAGTGTTTGACATTTTTTTCTGCAAGGCAAGGCCCCTATTCAACTCTTTGAAATGTTTTTTCTCCTGCGTATAATAGTATATGACCCTTTGTGCCCTTTCAAAGTCCTTTTCCCATTCTTGAAGCTGGGCATCCTTTTCTAAGAGGAGAAAGTTTGTACTCATCCCTTGGTCCTCATTATCACTATCTCAGATCAACAAAGAGAGGCCCTTGAGAAGAATTTTTTTATCCTTTTGCTCCTCCCATTGGTGTCTTTGCTCAAAACTATTCATTTTTTTCTTTGCCTTTGTCCAATGCTTTTGGTATTTTGTGAGGATATAGCCCTTTGCCTTTTTAGAGGCAGCGAAACACATCCCTTTTCCCTCTATGATAAGTGCATGAGAGAGGGGAAATAATGGGAGTCTCAAAGGCAATGTTGCCATCATTTTTTCCTTCAATCTACTCTACATTTTCTCGTACCCTTCCTCACTCTGATTCTCTTTTTCTTCTACGGATTGATTTTTTGTCAGAAGACAGGTCATGATAGCTATCATGACTATCATGACTCTTTCTTGGGCTCGTCTTGGGCACTTAGATAGTTGTCTTCCTCATCTGGTCGTTCTCCCTCTTTCTTGTCTTCTTCTTCTTTGTCTTTCTTCTTCACTATTTTCCTCTTCCTCATCATCATGTTCACTGCCTTCATCCTTGTGGTTGCTTTCAGTGAGGTTATCTTTGTGGCTACCATTACTAGTTTCATCTATGTTTTCTCCTTCATTATCTTGCTGATGTTGGCCATTGTTGCTTTCTTCTTGGCCACCTTCCTCTCCTTTATTTTCTTCTTCATCTACATCATTTTCCTTTTCAATGCTTTCCTCATGATCATCACTGCTTTCTTCATGATCATGGCTTCTTTTTTCATGGGCACCACTTCTTTCTTCATGGCTACTTCCCTCCTCTTCATCATTTTATTCATTTTCATCGTCTTCTTCTTTTTCATCATCTTCTTCCTTTTCATTTCACTCTCCTTGTGCATCATTATCTGTCTCATCTTCCTCCTGACCGTTGCCTCCTATTTGTTCTTCACTAGAGGCTACTGTCAGCCCCTTCACTTGGTAATTTAGGGGAGGAGGTAATAGGTGAAATTCTTTGTGGAGAAGGCACATGGGGAGATGATGGATGTGTGGAGGTAGATGGTTGTGAAGTGGAAGGCAAGTTCTGCTGGATGAAGGCTCGAGGGTCTGCAAACACATCATGTGAGATGAAGGTCTCCCAAGATATACCTGTCTCTCTAGCTGGTATAAGACAATCATCTTGATTAGGGAGTGATGAAAGAGGCTAAGAATTTGGTGGTCATAGCTTTTCCTCTTGATAGCGGAGGCCATTTTATCAATACTCCGGAAAAGGTGATAAGGTAGGTCCATCATCTTGACTTTGGTAAAATGCATCAACAACCTGATATGATATGAGTAGAGCCGGGAGTATCTTCCCTCACATGTTAAAAAAACTTGATAATCTACCTCATTAATCACGCATACCTCTCTAGAAAATGAGAAAAAGGGAAAATAGCGTTACAATTTTTGCTGATAGGTGGGTTTTCAAATAGGGCCCATAATAACTCGAAATCCAACTTCCTCTCGTTTGAACCAAAACTCACCAATGTCTAGTATACCCTGTTTCCTTGGAAATGATTTCGAGATGAAAGCTCAAATTGGACCCCTCGCTAGATTAACTTGGCTATTTTATAGGCTACAGGGAAAATAATCTAGCCAAGTATGGATGATCGATTGACTTGCTTGACCTTCTCACAAAAATTGCAGCACCCTACATCTTGGAAAGATGAAAGGATCACATGAGAGGAGGTGATTGGAGTGGTTTCTAGGGGCTCAAATCTTTTAGCTTTTCCTCCATAATTTTTTGGCTTGGTGGGAATGTGAATCTCATCACCACCTAGTGTGATTGTCTCCTGTCTAACATGATGGGCTGGTCCAAAATAGTAGAAGAAACCTTGGGCTTTTCTTGAGGGTTTTTGGAGTAAAATAAGTGGTGTAGGTCAACTCTTTGCAAAAAAGGAAAGCTAAGGTGAAGACAACTTTCAAAAAATTGTTCTTGGTGGTGGAGGTCGACCCTTATAGTTACTCAATCCTCTCTTTGTACTCAAAACCAATTTTTCTTAGAATCCTAGCTCAAAGAAATTGATTTTTGCATAGTCTAGGGTTTGGTCAAATTTGACTATGGATGACCTCTTTGATCTTAGGCAAATAATGCTTGGGAGGAGGAAAAAGGGTTTTACCAACCTTGTATTTAGCTTGCAGAAGTTTAGAGACCGAAAATTTGATTTTGAAGGTATTTGGCAAGATCTGCAGAATGCTGCCATGAGCGCAGCACCGATGCGCAACGCCAGGCCGGACGGGCTGTCGGAGCATAGCGCCGAGTGGAATGGGTGGTCTCCTGGGCACCCGATGTACTTTCTCGGGCTTACGCGTAGCACCAGCCGGGCGCATAGTGCCGTGCGTTGCGAGCGTGTAGCGCGGTGTAATTTTACGGTGCTCAACTCACCTCTCTGTCTACCACCGGAGGCTAGGGGCATAACACCAACCCTCTACACGTAGCGCTGGGTAAATTTTCATAGTTTACCCAAAAAAAACATCGCAAACTCTCCTCCAATGGTTTCCTTTCCTTGCAAAAGTGGCTATTGGCTCGAGGGGGTCCGACCCGTGTTTGGAGTTTCAAGGTTTGCCAACAAACCCCTATACTACGGCCCTTTACGTAATAACCTTCTTGCGCAGGGTCAAAGTCTCACACGAAGTAGTATGGGTGGGTGTTGGAACCGGGTTTCCACACCACGAGAAAGGATGGGTAAGGCAAGCGAGTTGTGCTTGCTCCGTGATACTGCGGACTACCTTGTTCTATGCGGGGCAGTGTAGGTCTCTATTTGCATCCACGTGTGCTAGATCTATAATTATATACTTTCATAACAGTAGCACAGTATTGTATAAACAGAATAGAGTAGATCCAAATACAAAAATCACACTACATAGATCTTTCGCAGCTTAAACACAAGAAGCGTATAATGCAGTAAATATCAATGATTCACACAACAAGTACTCATAGATTCAATTCTCTAGCAACCTTTCTTATTCATTAATTCATCAATTCCTTCTTACACTCCCTTCCTAGCATGCGCACACAGCAACAAGGTACTGCACATGTACTAGACTCTACATCTCCGTGCACACGCCGAGCAGAGTCTATTCCCCAAAAACTTAAATAGACAACTTAAACCACAATTCACATCAATAGCTCTTCATTTTCTACCTTCTTACAATACAAAATGTTCCTCTATTTATAATAATCTATCCTATACCTTCCTATGGTCAGCAACCCATGGTTTTCAGACCACTCGTTTACCCTTTTACCCATTACAATGCTTTTTGGGATTTGCCCACCCCAAACCCCTGTGCTAGACTCAATCTAATCAAAAGTATTCAAAATTGGACTAGTTTTGCAGCTCGTAGGAGACCCTGTTCCAACAGTCCCCCAACACAATCTTGTGACTCGTCTCGAGTCACTATGGTGGTGCGGCCTCGATCACGTGCATGCAAGGTATCGAGAGTGATGATGATTAGAGGGATCACTTCCTAACTTTGGGTAGTGACGCATTACTGCGATCGTCGACAAAGCTGAGGAGCGCGGGGTCGTTCGGAGCCGTGATAACTTTGCTCTAATATCACGGTGGAGGCGCGCGAATGTGGTGTGAGCATCTAGGAGATGCGAGGGCGGTATTGCCCCAAGGTTTTAATCGTTTTCACGACAATGTGCTTGGTGTGGCAGAGGTTCGCAATTGTGTCCATCGAGGCTAGGTGCTACAGTGTCGATGCGAGGAGCATCGGAGGCGGCTGACAATGTGGAAAATTGTCCACATGTTGTGGTTTCGACCCAGGGTGAATTTATGATCAAGTGTTTCGTTGTTCCAGCTTTTACTCGACGGAGGTCGATTCTTCATATGGGTTTTGTTATTTTAGTGATAAATGCAAGCTTGCTTTTATTGAGATTTTCTCTAATAATAGGAGAGTGCATGTTAATGTGTTTTGTTGGGAACAATTAGTGGAGGAAATACATAAAAAAATGTAATAAGCAAAGAGATTGAGAGCAGCGCAGTGTGGTGTGGGTTTGTATGGGCGAAAAGTTTGCCGTTTAATAAAGGAATTGTGTTTTGAAGAAAAGCTCGAGATGCGTTCTTGTGAACGGTACTATCGAAAGCCACCTTTGTTTTATTCTTCGTCTGTTTACGAATAAAAAATAGTGCTTGCGCCAATATGTGATAAGTAATCGGTGTTAAATGCAATAGATTTGGTTTATGTTAATGACATGCAGAGCTATATCATGTCGCCAGCTCTCTAACCGACTCCGAGCTCGTGGTTTCAACTTAATTTGGATAACATATGCTGTGTTATGACAATGAAATGTGTTAAAATTCGGCGAACGTAAAATCTTCGCAATGCCATGACCGCGTGGATTTTCACGCGAAATCGTGATTCCTAAAATCTGCGTCTCAAATCCTCGGAATTGGTTGATTGTCAGTTAAGATCTTAGTGTTAATTGATTCGAACTACTCGTGCAGCGCGGGAGAGATCGGTGGCGATAGGGACAGACGCGGATACTCATTTGTTGCGACCAACAATTCCGGTAAATCGTGTAATGGAGAAGGAAAAGCGCCAATTTACTTTGGCCGGATCGGAGGACACGCAGGCTAATGTCGATGGACGGGGAGATCCGATCGAAGGAGAAAAGCGCTTGCGTAGTCCGAGGACCACGTTGGTGGTTTGGAACAATGGCATGTTTATGAATACATAGCGATCCTCGCTTTGTTTCATGTCTCCGTATTGTTAATACGATTTTGATTGCGGATTGAGGAAGCACAGAAGGTTGTTACATCGTGTTCGAATGCGCAAAGACTATACGTAGATCTACAGATGTTCACATGTGGCGTTAAATTTCCACGTCACGAAAACGTTTTCCGGGCATGCAGAGTCGCTGTAGTATTAGAGCGTTTTAACGCGGAGGCAAACCGCGATTGGTGTTATTTACGTTGTGACAAGTGCAAAATGGATTGTATCGATTGATTCAATTGATACATAATTGTTTTTATTTGTTAAATTGCAATTAATGAAACGCGGATGGGCGCAAAGGCTTTTGTTTTGTTTGAATTGGAGTGGATGGTATCTCGATGCTATCATATAAATCTAATTATATGAGTTTAGTGCCTCGTATGAACAAGAAAGAATCAGTTCTCATGTACTAGAATTGAAGCATGTTTTCATTTTCGACATTCCGCATTCTTAGAGATAAAACAGAATTTAGGCCGACTTTGTATTGTTGTTTTGTGTCATATCGATTGTAATCTAATTGGATGAGCACGGGAGTTCGGTGCATCAGTTTTTGCATCGGAGCCAAATCAGCGCAGTGTTTGCGAGAAAGATGCCGCCAAGGAGAGGAATTGGTCGAGGAAGACGCGAAGCAAAATGCGACCCCGATAGAAGAAGTGCGAAAGATACACGTGAGCGAGATGGAAAACAATGGAAACAGCCTGCAGAGAGAGCACTTTGATGGGGGAGCTGAAAGTTCTTGAGAAGAATCTCGAGGGAAGATGTGGAAGCAAAAGAAGAGAATGAAAATGTTAAATTCATGAAGATAAAGCCGGCGAAAGGTTGGAAAGCAAACCCTAAAATAGAGATTCCTATGTGTGAAGGGAGTCTAAATGCCGAGGACCTCATGGATTGGATCAGTATCCATAGATCAGTACTTTCCGATTACGAAGAGAGATTGAAGAAAATATAAAGAGGTAAAGTGTGGCAGAGTACATAGATTGAAAGGTCATGCGGCCATGCTGGTGGAGACGAGTTGCGGACATCAAGAACGAGAAAGAGGGAAATCTAAGATCAAGTAGTGGGATAAAATGGTAAGCAAAAGCTCGAAAGCCAAGTTTTTTCCTAAAGACTCATCATTTGAATCTTTGCTAAGCAGATGCAAAATCTGAAGCAAAAAAGCGAATGTTTTCGTTAAAGAATATACTTGAAAGAATTTTGCGGAGTTAAGCATCGGGACGGGGCATGTAGAAGACGATTTGGAGAAAGTGAGCAGTTATGTTAATGAAAGCTTTGGAGTATGAGATCCAAGATGAGATGGCTCTGTGTTAAGTCCGAAAACTATTAGAAGGTGCATATATCAAAGCAAAGTTTAAAAGCGGAGAGGGAGATATGCGCGGAAACAAAGTCAAAGAAATCGTAGAGGAAAGAGCTCGGCCAAGAGGAGGCTAGCGGGATCAGGCCAGCATCTAGAGGAACACAACATCGGTGGAAGCGTAGTCTCGCGGCGCATCACCACGGATGCTGAATCGAAGTAGAGGGAGATTGACGCGCCGGAGGAAGAGGGCGAGGAAGAGATGTTAGGTGTTATACGTGGAGAATGGGGACATATGTCACGGGACGCGTCTCTCATAACAAATCAGCAAGCCGCGAGGGTGCAAATGTGGCCGAGGTAAGTGCAGTCGGAACCACCTCGACTTGTAGAAAGGAAGAACCACCGGAAGAAGGTGAATCATCGCTCGCTCGGAAAGAACTTTTGCGAGATCGGAAAAAGAGATTGGAGAACCTCGCGCAAAGGAAGAACTTGTTCGAACTCACATGCAAATCAAAGGAGTAAGTGTTGTAAGGTTATAATTGATAGCGGAGTGCGGCAAATCTTGTGTCTACACGAGAGATGGTGGAAAAGCTTGGAGTTAACAAAGGAGAGCACATCCCGCACCCGCACAAAGTATCTTGGCTCGGAAAGGGTCATCGAGTCATCGTGAACAGAACATAGCAATGTGGAAATGCGTATTGGTACATACGGAGATGTGATTTTTATGTGACATAATGCCCATGGATGTATGTCACGTGTTATTGGGGAGACCATGGCAAATTTGACGAAGAGGCGATTTCATGATGGAAGAAGAAATACATACCACCATAGAAAAGGATGGAGTTAAACATACATTGCTTTATGCCGCAAAGAATGATGCCGATAAAGACGCACACGAAAACAATATTATGGCCGATAAGTGGCAAAAGAATTACCGCAAGAGGTGGATAAAAGCGAAGAGAGATGCATTTCGCTATCGTGGGAAGGCCAAAGGTAATTTTAACCTCCACAAATTTAAATGATTTGCCCTCGAAGAAATTCAATCCGTGTTGTTAAATAGTTACATGGATATCATTGTGGATGAAGCTACGTCAAAATGAATTACCACACCGATTAGAAGCATAAGTCACCATATCGACTTAATACCAGCAGTCTACCCTAATAAAGGACTGCATATAGATTAACCCCTCGGAAAATGCACGAAGTTGCAAGACAAGTTCAAGAGCCGATGGACAAGATCGATTCGAGAAAAGTCCGAGTCCGTGTGTCGGTACCAACGGTAGCGTAGTCCGAAAAAGGGAGGAGAATGGCGCATGTGCACCGATTCCGCGAGCTATCAACAAGACACAAGTAAAGGGTATGAGACTTTCCTTTGCCAGATGGACAGTCGTAATGGACTGTTTAGTGGATCCAGGGTACTTTACTAAGATAGATCCTCGAAAAGCGGTATCGTCGGATCGTGGGAGAAGGCGATGAGTGGAAAACAAAGCTTTTCAAAACCAACAATGGACTATATGAGTGGTTAGTGATGCCTTTTGGAGCACCACTAGTGCGCGACACATATCTATGAGACTAATGAACGAGGTTCGAAAGAATCTCTGACGGAGTAGGGAATTTGTTGTTGTTTACCTTGATGATATTCTAGTTTTCGGCAAAAGAAAAGTAAAGAGGGAGCATTTGGAACACTTGAAGTTAGTTTTTGAAAATATCTGCGGAAAGAGAAACGTTACTAATCAATGAAGAAATGTGGTTTCATGAAAGAGGAGCTCGGTATATTTGGGATTTTGTGAGTTTCTGCGAGATATGGTTTGGAAAATGGATCCCGCAGAAGGTACAAGCAATCGTAAACTCGGCTTTACTCCGAGGAGTGTATTCGAGGGTAAGAAGTTTCCATGGACTCACTGGAGTTTCTACCGAAAATTTATAAAGGGATTTAGTCGAGTTTATGTGCACGACTATCGAGACAATCAAGGAGGTCAGTCAAACCATTTAGATGGACATAAAGCGAAACTGGTTGACGTAAATTTTAAGAAATTGTTGAAAAGGAAGATAACGAGAAAAAGCCTATTCTAGCATTGCCAAATTTTTGATAAAGTCTTTCAAGTGGAAATACCGATGCAAGTGGAGAAGGCGGTTGGTGCGGTGCCACTTGAGCAAAGGCCGATAACGCATATTTCGAGTGAAGTTAAATGATGCAAAGAAAAAATATTCTTCTTATGATAAAGAATTTTACGCTATTGTGCGAGGCATTGGAAAGAGTGGAGGCATTACTTTGCTACCGAAGGAGTTCATCTTATATTCGGACAACCATGCTTTGCAGCTTTATTAATAATCAGCACAGCTAAATCGGAAAGCACGCTGCGTGGGTGGAATTTACGCAGAAGTTTCTACTGTAATGAAAAGCCTGGAAAGTGGTGAGTCTAATAAAGTGGCGGATGCATTAAGCGTAGTAAGTTTTCTTTTGCAAGAATTTAAAGTGGGTGTTTGTAGGTTTTGATGAAATGATAGAAATGTACAAGGATGATGAGGATCTTTAAAGACATCTACACAACAGAGTGCGAGTAATCCGAAAGGAGCCACACGAGAAGTCACGGATGGATTACCTTATTCGAGGAGGCATCATTATTTAAAAAGCAACAAATTATGCATTCCTAAATGTTCAATGAGAGAGAACATCATTAAAGAGAAGCATAGTGGAGGATTGTCCTGGTCATTTTGGACAAGACAAAACTTTCGCTGAGGTGAATGCTTTTTATTATTGGCCTAAAATGCTGCGAGTATTAAAAAGTTTGTGGAGAAATGCGGGTGGTACGTCAGTATGCCAAAGGAAGGAGTCGAGAATGCGTACCATATCAGCTCATTGCCTATACCGGATCGACCATGGGATGCGATTGAGTATGGACTTTGTCTCTTGCTTCCTACTGCAAAAACTCGTAGAGGAAACGATTCTATTTATGTTGTTGTAGACAGACATTTTCTAAAATGGCTCATTTTATTGCATGTAAGAAGACTAACGATGCCACACACATAGAAAATTTGATGCTTTTCGCAGATTGTAAGATTGCATGGATTTTGGCTCGTACGTATTGTATCGAGATCGAGACACTAAATTTTGTAGCATTTCTCTCGAGGACACTTTGGAAGAAAGCCGGGAATCCAAGCTCGGTTTTTGAAGTTCGGCTTACCATCCCGGACGGATGGACAAAACCGAAGTTGTAAAGCAGGCTTACTGAGGGAATATATTAGAGAAGTTTGGTACACTCGAGTATCCCAAAACGGTGGGATTTGGCATTAGCTCAAGCTGAATTTGCTTACAGTGACACACCAAACCGGGTAAACCTCTGGGAATGAGGTCCATTTCGCATTGTCTTTGGAATGCATCCGAGAGGAGTATATGAGCTAAGAGACTTGGGGAAACAAGAAGCCGAAGTGCAAGTGGCCGAAGATTTTGTTGAACAAATGCGTGTCTACGGGAAGAAGTTAAAGGTAAAACTACATGGTAAAGCTGACGAAGAAATGCTCAGCGCAGGCGGATTTGAGAAGGAGAGAAAAAAGAGTTTGGGGTAGGAGATTTGGTCATGGCATATTTGAGGGGAAAGAGATTTCCTACGAAAGACTTACAATAAGCTCGAAAGCGAAGAAGATAGGACTTCGTGAAAATCAAAAGGAAATTTTGAGCCAATGCATATGAGATTGAGTTGCCGGAAGGGATCGGAAATATCCCATTTTTAATATTGCGGACTTGTATCCATTTAAAGAGGCGTGTCGCAGCTGGGTGTATCAAAACCATAGGGTGATGAAGTTGACCTGTGGATTGGGAAGAACAAAATTACCGAAAACATCCAAGAAAGAAGTTGAAGCTTATTTTAGATCCGAGGATATCCCAAGCAAACTCGGGGACGGACATATTTTCAAAGTATCTTGTCAAGTGGAAAGAGCGCCTGATGGAGGATTCCGGTATGGGCGACGACGACCGAATTGCAGTAACACGGCATAGATCCTAGTGCTTTTAAGAACCAATCTTTTCTTCTCTCTCGTGAGTTCGATGCGAGCATCGGACACGACCGACAATGTGGAAAATTGTCCACATGTTTGTGGTCGGACCGGGTGACTATGACTCGTTTTGTTCAATTTCAGCCTTTTGCGAGGAGGTCGATTCTTCATATAGTTTGTTATTTTAGTGATAAATGCTATCTGTGTGTGAGATTTTTCTACTAATATGAGATTATGTTAGGTCAAGCTGTTAGAACAATTAGTGGAGGAAATACATAAAAAATGTAATAAGCAAAGAGATTGAGAGTGGGTAGCGTAAGTGTGGTGTGGGTTTGTATGGGCTGAAAAGCTCGTTTAATAAAGAAGATTGTGTTTTGAAGAAAAGTCGGAGATTGTTCTCTGTGAACGGTCATCAAAAGCCAATCTTTGCTTTTTATTACCGCTGTTTATGAATAAAAAAATAGTGCTTGCGCCAATGTGTGATAAATGATGCTTTAGCAATGCAATAGATCTGGTTTATGTTAATGACATGCGGACTTATATGTTGACGGAGCCTCTCTAATCGCGTTGAAGCGTGGTTTCAACTTAATTTGGAGACATATACGTGATGCATGACAATGAAATGTACGTGTAGTCGGTGGAACGAGAAATCTCCCACACAGCTAGACCGCGCGATTTTTTGGAAATCGTGATTCCTAAAATCTCGCCTCAAATCTTGGAGTCGGTTGGTGTCAATTAAGATCTTATACCAATTGGATTCGGAACTGCGGCAGCAAATGCGGAGAGATCGGTGGCGATAGGATAGACGCGGACCAGTCGACGAGTGCTGGCCAGCAGTCCGGTAGATTGCAGCAATGGAGAACGTAGCCTTGCCAATTGCTTTGGCACCGTGATCGGAAAAACAAACGGCGCTAATGTCGATGGAGACGGGAGATCCGTCGAAGGAAACAGCGCTTGCACCGTAGTCCGAGGGACCACGGTGGTGGTTTGGAACAATGGCATGTTTATGAATACATAGCGATCCCGCTTTGTTTATGTCCGTATTGTTAATACGATTTTGATTGCGCAGTTGAGGAAAGCACGGAAGGTTGTTACATCGTGTTCGGGCAAACGAAAGACAAAATTACGTAGATCTGGGCTGCGATGTTGCACATGTGGCGTTAAATTTCCACGTCACGAAAACGTTTTCCGTGCATGGACATGTAGTATTAGAGCCGTTTTAGCGACAGGCAAACAAGATTGGTGTTATTCTACGCGTGTGACAAGTGCAAATGGATTGTATCGATTGGTCAGTTGATACAGTATTTGTTTTTATTTGTTAAATTGCAATTAATGAAACGCGGATGCTAAAGGCTTTTGTTTTGTTTGAATTGAGTGGATGAAGGTATCGATTATATCATATAGATCTAAATTATATAGGGTCGCGCCCCGTATGAACAAGAAAGAATCCGAGCTTCTCATAATTAAATTGAAACAGTGGTTTTCATTTCGACATTGCGTATTCTTAGAGATAAACGCAATTTAGCTGTTTGTATTGTTGTTTGTGCTATCGATTTGTAATCTAATTGGATTGGAGCACATCAGGAGTTCGGTGCATCATATGCGCAGATGCGCGGGAGGGCGGACGTAGCTTTTGACCTCGACTGCGCTGTGTGTCTCTCGTTCACGCGTAAACATTATTCCTAAACATGTTGAAGCATGGGGTGGAACTGGACCACTCTCTAGAGCTGCATAGCCACCTCAGCCAACTGAATGCCCCGACTAAGTTGTTCCTTAATCATATTCGTTGCTTCCATAATCAATGCAACTCGTTGTGCTCGAACTTCTGCGTTTATTTCGCACTGCCGTTATGTAGTCCAGGCATGAATATGAATCTCTTGCAACAAAGTGGTGTATAAACTTCATAACTCCTCTTGGGATAAATGTTCCAAATCTATTTGTAGGTCGGCAATTGTTGGGTCATGGTCGTTAGCTATGACAGTGCGCGGGAGCAAACAAATACATCTTTCGCAGGTTGGTAATCTGGGACTGCAGATAAGTCGCAGCATATCCCTATATCGCTTTGGTCCATCCTTGCACAGGACTAGTTGTGACTTTAATATGACAGTTTTTGTGGTGAACTATGGTGATTGCATATCCTCCATCGTGGTATCATCTGAGGCCATCCAGCTAGGCCCTTTAACTGTTCCCGGGTTTTGAAGGTCAGGAATTCCTGTTACGAAGCTGTAGGGCCTCTTTGCGTGGGGTGCAAAGTCAATTACCCTTGTAGGGAGCTAGTGGCCAATCATTTGAGGAATTTCAGCATTCCCAGACCCTGAAACATGATGTCTGTAGGTGCCGGATTCACAAGAGATGCAGCGTTCAGCGGGTTAGTGTCTGCCATAGAAATAAATGGACGGGCTTCCCATAAAACGTCAACGATTCCAAAAATCCAGCAGGAGAATAGCAGAGGCAGGGCACAGAGGCAATATGGGGCCTGTCACGAAGTGATCCTGTTGTCCTTATACCATCCAGTGCTATCGAATGGCAAGTAACCCTTACGTGAAGCTTACCATTGATCGTCCGGAACAAACATAACATAAATTTCCGCATTGATGACCAGCTGCCCCTCTTGCATCATCGTAAGGCTCCCTTCCTACCAAAGTCCAGTGGTCTAACATTCGTTACTTGTACCTGGGGGCTCTCCCATGGATCGTGAGACACTGGAGGATGCCTACGTGCTATTTGCGTACCCCGAATTAAAGCCGACGCAAGGTGTTTTGTAACACGGTTCAGGTACCGTTCGATTAATTTGGCCACCAAACCCTTTGACAGGTGCATTTTTCCTGCAGTCAAGGTTTCTATGTGCAATAGGGCTACGCCAAGCATTATTTTTCCATTTGTTACCTGAAAGGTTTGAAAATTCTCCCAATTGTGTGTGGGCTAGTTCAGCTCCATAGTCGAACACAAGTCTAGGTTATGGGTAACTTGGTAATCTTGCCCGTGTGAGGTCCTATCACACCCTTGTGATTTCCATGTCAGCAAGTATCTACATGGGCCCTCTATCCTCGAGGTCTATCTGTCAGCTGGGGTTCCTAAGCGCAGGATCATCCCAATCTGACACTCTGCCCACATGCAGAATACCAGCCCATGATATCCCACCAACACGCAGGTGCTCCACCCAGGGCTAACAGAAGTGCCTCTAGCCTGCATTCCCTGGGAACTTCAGCTTCAAATGCATGTAAAAATTCCTCAATGTAGGGTAGGTCTCTTACCTCGGTGGAGATGCAGTGGAGGTTCCTGGTGACCCAAAGACATCGTAGCGCCGAAACCTCGTGCAACCAGCCTTGCCAATTCTCTAGTTCCTCATTAGAGTTGGAAAAGATTTTTTTTTCTTTTTCCGAGCAGAGTACCCCTTCCTCCATAGGTTTAATCCAGTCTTCATCCTACATAGTCAATTTGTAAATGTGATCTATTGCTTCCTCCTTGCGTGCTGGCTCTGTATACCGCGCACCTTCCGCGAGATCTAGCAGAACTATTAAGCGCATACCTTTATTTTAAAACACCATGCTATGGTTCTTGAGATTGATGACACCCCCCATATCTATAGCCCAATCTAGTCCTAGGAGTGCAGGGTAAGGATCCGCATCCTCCAAAATTTATATGAACTCAAAGTTAGCTAGGAATTTTACCCCTGCGACATCTACCATGACCTTTGGCAGCCTCCCTAGAGGGATGATCTTCTATTGATTCGCCATGCGCAACTGGATGGTGGACCACTCCAATCTAGGCTCTCCAATTCATTGCCATGTTTGGTTTGGTAATACGTTCGCATCTGATCCAAGATAGAGAATAACTTGATCCATCTCATAGTCGCCAATCTGCGTAGTCAACCGCATTTCTCTTCCGGTGCGTTTCTTATAGTTGTATATCTTGTGTACATCCTTGGTCCTGGGATTCAGATCAGGCCGAGCTACGCAGCTATGCATTAATGCTTGAAGGATCTCTACAACCTATGGGTTATGTACCAGCTTCAGACATGCCTGCAGAAAGGGCTCAACCCCTTCCTCTATCTTGAGGTGTGTCGACATCTGCGCAGTAGCTGCTACAGTTTCTTGTCCCTTGCTAAAGTTCAATCCTCCCTGAGTGGGCATAGGATCCTTGGAAGGTTCTTCCTTTGTTCCTTCTGTGACCATCCCGCTACGTGTCATGACTTTCACACTCGAGTCTACATTCCTTAGCTCAGTTTTAACTCTTTGCATGTTCTGCATAGGGGTGGGATATTTGTCCTGCATTTTGGCTATTAGGATTGGGAAATCCTCAACCACATGGTCCAGCTGCCTAAAATACTTGCATGACGGTCTGGTGGGATTTGGGCATTCTCTGGCGAAGTGTCCTACCTCTCCGCAGTTATAACAGATAAGT
>JAXQQM020061156.1:0-47221 GCA_034641835.2 Pinus albicaulis | reverse complement strand
GAGTGGCTAATAAACGATCCTATTAGTTGTTCCCAACCCTTAAGGGGAAAGAGATGTCCCTGGTACATCCTTCAATTAATAGGTGGCATATGAATAATGATGAAATGGATGGGGGAAAAGTAGTCTCAAGGCCAAATGCCATGGGTAAAAGGATAACAATAATGAGGAAGTCCACATATTGAGTGTACAAATGTGAGGAGAGATCAATCGTGGTTACATGAGTTACCCAAGCCTTTGTTTTTCCACCCCTCTTTATTTGCCTTTTGTTTTTAATTAATTTTTCTTTGTATTAATGCTCGAAGCTCTAGGGAATGAGAGCATGCTATGAATGATGTAAAGCGGTTATTACCCCCTTAAGGTGGGGCAGTTCATTGCCCACCAGGGGTTGGGATGTGCATGGATTTCTTTAATGATGTTAGGGGCACTCATGGGCCCTAGGAACCTCGGTGATGGCCATAATAATAAGGGGTATAGCTCATGTTTAGATTTTGCCCACGTGCTATATTAAATGTCCCAACCATCTTTTGCATTTTAAGATTTTCTTTTCTCTTTTTTCTTGCTTGTGGCCATGATATGATTTTTTCTTTTAGCTGCATCAAGCTTGGTGCAACGTTTCCAGGCTTGACCCAAATGTGTGGACAAGGGGAGGGGGTGTGCTAGTGCCTTGTGGACCCACTGTTTATGTGGACCTAGAGAAGGAAAATGGCGAAATAGGTTTGTAATGTCTATAGCAGTGTTGCGAACATCTCGATAACATCCCGATTTTACCTCAAAATCACGATTTTTTGGCCTAGCCGATGTTTGCCCGATTTTTACCGATATTTCCCGATTTTTATGATTTTTTGGTTTTCTGAACCCTTGCCGATTTTATCCCGATGTCGATGTTCGCAACATTGGTCTATAGGGGAGTGAAAAATGTGGAATGGGAAAGTGGGACCACACTACCAAAATCAGGGTTTCCCAAGTAGTGCCCTTCCTAAAGCCATAGGCCAATAGGGGAGATCCCATAGGACTAGGATCGAAGATTAAGCCCCCATTTAAGGTGAGGGAACAAAACCATGGTCAAAGCCCTTCCTTTTTTCAAGTCACCCATTAATCCATGTCCAAAGTGCCCAAATGAAAAACAAGCATAAGCGCCCGATTGCACAATGAAAAACATACCTTTTGGATCGGATTGCCCACCTTCTAACATATGCTCTTGACAGGTGGGCGAGGAAGCATACAACTAATGTAGGTTGGGGAGATAAAGTGGCACATTAGATCGGATACAAGGTGGTTGTCAGGGGCTACTAGCTCCTTGCTAAAAGAAGATGAATAGGAGAAAAGCTCTCAAGGGGTCTGGGGTCCCCACTTCTGGTTGGTAATAGTATACACAACAGGGGAAATGATACCATTTGACCAAGTTGTATCATATGCCAAAGTGGATTGCCCCATTCACATGGTTGGTTATTATAGCTCTAATGACAAATGAGCTTGGCTTTATGAACAAAACGGCTCCATCACGCGTGCCATTGTACGGTTCCATCCCACATAATGGAAGGCCTCACATATGTGTCAATCAAAATGTGGCAATAAAAAAATTGGATGCATGGCATATTGAATGGCATTCCCTTCCCATGGTAAATGAGAACCAACGATTTCATGATGACTCACAACTTTATAATGTTAGAAAATCAAAAGGAAGAAAATATTTTCTCATTTTGATAATAGCTTGTGATAATTTTAATTTATATTATCTTCTTTTGTCTTTTCATCAAGCAACTATCAAACCATAAAGAGCATGAAGATCACAAGACCAATAGAACACAGTATGTAGGCTCTCAGTTAGGGAAAAACCCCTCTCTAAGGGGAAAACCCAGTAAAAATATCTCTTCTTCTTATAGAACCAAGACAAAATGAGACATTCAAGATCTTTGGACCAAGACAGAGGTTCCCTCCAAGTACCAAGTCAACCTTCCAAGAAATGCTTCTTCATATAAGCCCAAGTCAACAAAGTCAATGAAAGTCAAACTTCTCTTTTGTTGGTCAACTCAAAGTTTCGACCCTCAACTGTATTATCACTCCAATAATTTCCAAGGGTTGTCTATGTGTTTAAAGAAATTTTAGAGGTAACTATCAACCTACTTTTGAGATCAGGATCTAGCCTTCCTAATGCTCAGAGAGGGCTCTCTCTTAATGATTTAACTTTGTTGTTTTTAGTTGATTTTAGGCTAGTTATGTAAGATTGGTTGGGTTTGATTTTGATTTGTTTGGTGGAATTACTGATTTAGATGGATAGATGACTGTCTCTTTTCCATTGGGCTATGGAGTCAATGTCTCAAGCAAACAGGATAGAATCAAGTTCTAAAGGAAGTGTTCATAGGACAAAGTAGCTGAGCAAAATCAGATGTTTTAGGCTGGATGGTGAAGTGATTTTCAATCGAGATTAAGGAGTAGTTAAGGATTCCTTAAACCGGATAATGAAGGAAGTGAAAGAGGTCAATCGGGATGGGCGAGCAATTAAGGATTCTCAGATCCATATATCAGAAGAAAACATTAAAATGAATAACAATTCAGAACAGAGTGTACTTAAACAAATTATGCAATAATATTCCTGTTATAACATTTAAATTTGGAAAACATACAAGTTTATGGAATACTTAAGGAAATACATGAACAATTGAAAGGTACTTCACTGAAGTGGCTCAACACATGAATCCTGTAATGCAATGCCTTTATTACTTGTCCTGTCTGCTGACTTGAAAATGGTACAATAAACCCTCAGGTATTTAGATCAATTACAACTATAGAAATGTTCAGGAATCCACACTCAATGCTTCAAATTATGAAGTATTTATACAAAAACTAATACAAAATATCCTTAAACTGATTTAGGAATTATTCAAAGGAAATAAAATATCTTCATGCAAGAAGATAGCGACACCTATGTAACTAATGCAAGTTGTCCCTGCTTATTTGGTTTTGCTGTCTTATCTTTGATCTTTTGTTGCTTTATCTCTCTGACTGTTGCTTTATGCTGGCTGCCTTTTGACTGTCTTTTACACTATCTTTCACCTTTAAACTCTGTTATTGCTTTCTTTTACTATGATTGCTCTGTTTTCAGCTTTATCCTGACAGCTCTTTTACTTGTTTTAATTTTACCTTTCACAGCAAATCATATAACTTTTCCCAAGCCTCTTCATCTGGTAATTTAATTTTTACCATCCTTCTATAAATTTCATCGGCTTTTGTGTATTTTGCAAAATTAGGCTTGTTTACATAGAGATGATTTACCTCATGTTGGAGGTAAAAGTTATTTTCAAAAGTCTGATGGAGTACTTTGCCTATAGGAATTCCTTTCATGGAGGAATTATTGGACTGTTTTTTAGCCACTTCTCTGATTTTCTTCTCATAATCTTCATGCTTCATTAATTTGTCATTGATCACCAAACGATTAGGCAGACCTTTCTGCCTCAAAACATCAAATTTGACCATGAATCTGGTTATTGCTAACTCCATAGTCTGACACTTATCTTCAAGTTGTGTCATCATGTTTCTCTTGGAAATTACCCTTCTTACCTCTAAGATTGTTTCTGTTTTGTCACTTATGCCAATTTCTTCTAATTCCTGTTTGTTCTTGGATTTAAGAAACTTAATTATTTCAGTAGGCTCCTCTGGGTTCTTCCCAAGTTCCTCTTTGACTTTCTGAATAGCTTCACTAGCTTCCTTGATCAAATCTTTCTGCTCAAATATGACTTGGATGGAAGGCCAAATATCATTAACAGAGTTAATGATATTGGCCCACAACTACTGTTTTGCTTGGGCAAGTGGTTCTTTCAATGTCAGTTCTTTTTCTAACTTTTGTATTCTGTCAGTCAATCTGTTTGGCTTCTGAGTTTTTGATTTATGCATTATTTGTACCAACTTATTTTCATCTTCTAGATTTGTTATTTGTTCTTTAAGTCTATTATTCTCATTTGTTTGGATTGACATGTCTTGCATGGCTTTGATCAATTTACCTGCCTCATCATTGAGATGAGCTGCTGCTGCTTTTGTTGCTGATGTAGTAGGTGGTTGAACATCTGTTGTCACTGGAACTGCAGTAGGTAATGGAGCTGATGAAGTAGATGGAACTGCTGTTGAAGCTATGGGAATGGCAGCAACAAGAATTGCTTCCATGCTGGTCTTCTTTTCCTACACCAATTTATCCATTTCATTCTCCATCTCTTTTAGTTGAGTTGTCAACTGAATGATGAGATTCATCATTTCATCTTTCTGACCTTCATTCTGCAGGACTTCTTTAGTCTGTGGATGTTCTGTTGGAGGTAGTTTCAGTTGTTTCTTCAATGCAACAATGTCTGCATTCTTCTCCTTGATGAGTTCTTCAGCTGCTTTGATGTTCTTTGGATCATATCCAATCTCCATGACCAATTCTTTAAGTGATTTAATTCTATTATCCTTAGCTTGTGAAGATGCCTTCTCCAACTTTAATTTTGCTCTGATATTTTCTAGAGAATTTTGTAGATTTTGTACACTCATAGCTTTGTTGGTCATAGTGGAGTAAATCATTTCTCCTGCTTGCTTATGGAACTCAATTTGATCTATTGGATGTAGATCTTTAGCTTGAACTTCAAATGTTGTTTTCTTGTAGTTTGCTGATGACTTTGGAGCCAACACTCTTGGCTGCAAAAAGTTCATTTGCATCTTCCTGGTTTTATAATCAAAGGCTGAAAGCAACCTGTTTTGGTCACTAGGATTTTGTTTCCAATATTGGGCATAGGTGACAGATTTCGATGCCTCATTCCTCAATTTTATTTCTTTATATTTTACCACTATATCCTATTCTTTGTCCATTGGTTTGCTTGATGAAGATATGTGTACACTGTGTTGCTTCTGAATGATTTGTGTATAGAGGTTGATCGCTGATGAGTTTCCTCTGAAACTGTTGGAGGTGCATTATCTTTGACCACTATGTTTGTATCAATGATTTCAATTGTCTCCACTATTTCTTCTTGTTCAACTACTGGATTCATTTTGGCCTTTTTCTTATACATTAGTTTGAATTTAGTATCAGTAGTGGTCTCATCAGAATATGAACCTTCTTCTCTTTGTCTCTTTGAGTTCCTATCTTGTGGGGCTGGAGTATGCAAAATGGAACTAGTATCACCTTGCTTCTCTACCTCTTGCAAATTATTTTCCAACCACTCTGACTGGTTGGAGTACTTTTCAATTTCTGGTTTAGACTCATGAACAAAATGGGTTAATTTAAATTTTATTCTTAACTTGCTGATAACTCGCAAAGGATCATACTGCCATTTGAAACTGCTGCTGAATTTGAAGTTCTGTAAACACTTATCTGCTTGTTGACCAACATTCCTATTATTGCAAATGAAAGGACCAAGCTGGTTCTTAATTTTAAACTGATTTTTCTTCTTTGCTGACAGAAAATTAACCTCATCTAAGTTTAGGATCTGCCTGATGTATTCTAGTGCAAACAACTTCATTGGGAGGTATTTGGGCAGCTTGTATGGAGTAAGTTGGCATCTAGACACCCTATTTTCAGTGTGGTTCTGGTATAAATTGTAGTCTCCTGTTCTACTGTGTTCAGACAATTGTAAGACCTTCTTTATCTCATCACTGACTTTTGGTTGAATGCTACTGTTCAGCATTTTGAAAATTGGATAAACAAATGCATCAATGAAGTCCTTGTAGGTGAATTCTGTGGAATCCTTTCTAATTAAGGAAGTCCAGAAGACTACAGATTGAGGGTTACCCTCTGTGTCCAGTTGTTGAAGGCTGACTGCAAACCTTTCAGATTGGAAGTACAGGAACATATGAAACAAAACAGATGAATACTTAAACACTCCTTCCTCTGGTAATTTAACTAATTGCTCATGTATGGCATCTGATAAGTATTGAGCAAAGTTAAATGTAGAAGTTGGAGGCCGTCCTGGGCAGAAAATGGGCAGAAAACCTAAGATAGAAGCATCTACATATTCATCTGTGAAGTATCCTAGAATGCAAGACAACATTGTGACAATTTGTCTGGTTCTCTCTGAGAAAATTGAAGTTGAATAAGGAGGGTTACTCTTTGGGGTTTCCACTGATGGAGGAAGATTTGAAACTTCTTGGGAAAGTCCAGCTTTAAATATAATTCAGTGAGGATTTCAATAGACAATGGGGCTTGATCAAGCTTGGGTTGGATCTGCAACATCCGATTTATGGATTCTACAGTGATTGTGAACAAAATCTCTTTGCTTGGGGTTACTAGGGCTCTTTCATTAGGCAAGTAATTCATTTGACAGAGTCAGATGATTTATGGAAACTGGAAGGTCCGTGGGAAAATATATTTAGGCAAATTTGATTCCCAAAGATAGATATCATCAGCTTGGTTTATGGATTTATCATGGCTCCAGCAGTGGATGTCTAAGAGGTTGAAACCAGTGACTGTATCACTGATTTTGAAGTCTTTGTCTGCAAGGGGGGTATGTTCAACATCTATTATAGGGGGTTGCAGAGGATTAACAGTCACAATGCCTTGGGAAGCCATAGATTTGTTTATTTTAATCAATTTCTTACTTTCTTGCTTAAGAAATGGCTTTGGGAGACTTAGGATTACCTGTGAAATAGAGTTTTCAGTTTGCAGAGAAGGTTTTGGTTGAAGGAGAGGCTTTCTTGGTCTTATAAAGCTTCAGAATGAGTCGGCAACGGCTCTGGTAACAATATGTTTCAATCCCAGTCTGAAATGGCTTCAAAATAGGTCGGCATCGGTCTGAATGGCTTCAAAAGAGGTCGGCAAGGCTTCTTTTTGGCTTTTCCTCCGCAATTCTCAACATAAATATACAATAAATGGTGAAGGGTGGGTTTTAATGTTTTTAACCAAAAGCAAAAAATCACATGGCGCGAGGTTAAATTCCAACGTCAGGGTGGTTTTACTTCAATGCACGGTAGAAATTTTGGCGGTTTATTGCATCGCGTAAGGTGAGTTAGTGGTTTCGAAATGGAGTATGCGATAGAATGAGGGATTGACGCGTGGCAGGGGAGCGGGGGTGCGAAACCATCCATTTCGCAACCCTCCCCTGCCCCCGCAGCTTTAAAGATTGGACAGTCGGGGTTGTGAAAACTCTCATTGGTCGTTGGATTTGATCAAATGGATTGGGCGAATGGAGGAGTTGAGGTGTTTTTATAGGTAGGGCTCGGGATTATTATATGCGATGGGGTTATGTAAAGTGGGACCCGGGTTTATATCAAAGCGGGGTCCGAAAATCATATTAAATCAAAAGGTTAGCATATAATGGGGGTTAATAAAATGTATAAAGAGGGAGTAACTATGTGCAAGGTTTAACTTAAAGTGGGACTAGGATATTATAAACTATATGCTAAAGCTTAATAATATATGGGATAGGGGAGTAATATATGAAGTGGGTTAATATAATATGGGGTAAATATATTAAAACAAAGATTTAATATAATAATGTGGGTTAATGAATATGAATGCGGGATGTTAATAATGCATTAGGCATAAGAGTCAAAGGATATTGGGAAGGGATTTACAGTGGGACCTGAGATTACTTTAACCTTTTTAAAACTATGCAAAGTGTGTTTTTACATGTTTTAAATGGAAAATGGGAATTAGTAAGGGAAGTTAATTTTTTAAAGGAAAATGTGTTTTTTAACTAGGGAAAAGGGATTTTCAGGAAGGGAAAAGGGGTGAAATAAGGGTAAAGGGTTATATACAAGGGAATATGCCTTTTAAGAGTGGCATTAGGGTTTTAGACAAGGGGAAGGGGATTTTGAGGGATATTAATGATATGAAATGAACCAATTGTTGCTTTCCATGCCTTGTGAAAGTGATCTACCTACCCATCATTTACCCTAACATTTTTTCTTCATTTATTGGGTGCATTTGAGCTTGCTGACCCTTTTATTTTATTTTGATAAGCAAACTAACCTACTTCTAACCTCATAACTTCCAATGGCTCAAATAAAACTGATGAGATCATTTTTATTTCTCTACCTAACTATTGATCTACCAAGATTAAATGGTTTTGCTAGATCTTTATTCACTAACTATCAATACTTGAAATTTAAAGCATGAATGAATCAAGATTAAACTGTTTGATCATCATGAATTGTGGCATTTTAGACAAGCTGCACACAATTTTTATTTGCAAAAAGTAAACTAAAAGTAGTGGCATTTAAATGTGCATCACTTTCAGGATCTATTTTTGGTGGGGTTCATACTTTATCTTCTTTTTTGATCTTTTTCTTTTAGTCCTTTGAATTTTCTTTTAGGACTTACCCTTTTTACATTTTTTAATATGGGAAAACATTTGCAGAAAGCAAAGTATGTACAATATTACAAGACTAAACATAGTTAATTCAAAATTATGATTCCTATTATTATGGGACCCTAACAGTGGCTCCACTTGGGGATGCCATTTCCTGGTGAAATGTCAAGAACTTGTTGATCAATGGCCTTGGAACTTTGATTTTGCTTGCCTTGTAACTACTATCTGTGATTTCCTTTATTCAATCATATGATGTTATACCTATTAAAGCTTAGGGCCTTCTCTTTGGGCTTCAACTTCAAAATATAATCATTTAATCCAAGCTATACTTTGCAATGATATTTACAATTAGCAAAGTAAAACAAATAAACTAATGGTTAATCTGGAGAAAAGTAATGCTTCAACATTCTACCATTGACTGGTCCACCTGGTAGATCTGCTCCATCTAATTCCTTCAAGAAAAATGCATTATTACCTCTGAAACCATAAATGATGTATGGGTCTTTCCAAAGAAAATCAAATTTGCCATGTTTCCCTTTGTCTTCTCTTCTGGAATCCCATTTGAGTACTTTATCACCTATGTAAAAATCATCTTCTTTGGTTTTCTTATCAAAAATATTTTTGAGTTTTTCTTGGATCACTTGTGATTTGATGTAAACTTCTTCCCTGGTTTGCTGCAACTGTTTTGTCTGATTTATCCTCCTTTGGATATCATTTGGTTCTACTTGCAGCTCCTGAATCATTTTCATCACTGGTACTCCGAATGAGGATGGAAAAACAACATCCATCCCATATACCAATTGATAGGGAGAGGTACCAATGGATTTCTGTTGGAAATACTGAGAGGGGGGTGAATCAATATTTCTTTTCAATTGTTAATTTTACCAGTTAGATCACTTATATTTAGAACACAAAATGAACAATGATGGAATAAATACTTTTATTAATTTCTTCATTACAATAAGTAAAGTACAATAATGATATAGGGCTCCAACCTTAGATGAAGACTCCAATCTTCCAGGCTCCAACCTGTATTGTGCCAAGCACCAACTTGGTCTTTCCAAGGCTCCAACCTTGTCAATTTGAGGCACCAACCTCTTGGGCTCCAACCCTATCTCTGGTACAGGCTCCAACCTGGTTTCTTGAGGATTCCAATCCTCTAGGGCTCCAACCCTATCTTCCAAGGCACCAATCTTGTCTCTATGAGGCTCCAACCTCTTGCTTCATGTCGTCAAGATATATTTGGTTATACTTCACGGCTCCCATTGTATTCTTCAACGAGCCCTGACAATCTTCAGCTTACCCTTCACTGTAGTCTACACATCACGTCATCAATGACAACCTTTTCTTCTTAGAAGGTGTCACCACTGCTCTTCATTGTACCCAAACAATTTCTCCAAGTTACCTCATGATGGCTTCATTGCATCTAGTCTAGATGATGTCCTTCTTCAAAGATTCTTTAATGACTGCTCCTCAAGTATCTTTAAGTTTACTTCAACAACTCTCCAATGGTGCTCCAATTATACTTCTTGTAGTAGCTTCAATACTATTCAAAGATTCAGTACCAGGTCTTCTAAGCCTCCAACAATTGCTACAAGAGTTCTTCAGTAATCTACTTCAATAAGACATCGTAGGGTTTCTTCAATCAGCTCTTCTACTATCTCTTTCAACAAGATAAACTGTCTCCAACATTATTCTTCAAGAATGCTTTTGTGGTTTGCTTAAGAAGTGTTCAACTCCAAAAATATAAATTCTGTAAGAACACCAATCCTTGTGCTTCCAAGGCCTTTAAGTAGATGATGTTAACAATTCTGTCCTTCAAAAAATGCTCTAATACTACTACAAATTCCCAACCAAGGTATGCAACGGATGACTTTGGGAGTGCTCTAAAAAGAATTGAATCTGGTGTCTATTTGCTGTAGGTTGGGCTGATTGGTTAGGGCAAGATGACTATCCACATCAGCGTACTTAAACTCCTCCAAATTGCCTCTAACTGCTGCAACTATCTTCTACTTTAGTGCTGCTCCAATGTGCTTAAGTTCTGGACTGTTTTTAGTCCTCCAAAGTCTGCTTCAACTATGTTTTCATGGGATTCAAAGTGTCTTTGATATTCTTCAAAAAGTTTCGTAATGGTTGTTTCAACAATGATGTCTTTTATGATGCTCCAACTTCATTTCAAATTTTGCCACCTTTTTCTCTAACTTTGGTTTAGTGTACACTGTTGTAACTTGTTACTTTGGTTGCCTGGTAGGTTTTCCACAGAATTCTGATATACTTCCCAAACAACTCCTAAAAGTCCTTAACTAGCTGCGACTTTCCTCCTTAGAATAGAGTTCGGTTTATTGTTAAAACTCCTGTACTTATCTGCAACCTCAAATAACGATATTATGCCACAAACACAATATCAAATAACCTAGAACAGTCCTTACCGCTGTGGCACCCTTCCTCTCTAGCTTGGATCTGCAAAAAACACAAAACAACCTTTCAAAATTGCCCAGATTTCCCTTCAAGGCCTGTGGTTATCTCTCTGTGGTATACTCAATCAAATAATTCAAAAAACAGAATTAGCCCAACACTTATTTTCCTTGTTTCCTCAACTTCTTTCTTCTTCTGTGTTTTTGAATCTTTTATCTGCAATCTTCACCGAAAATTCTTTGTCAAATGAATGCTTCAACTAACCTTTTTATATGAGTTTGACGTTGAACTGAAAGGACACATCTTTCTGAAGGTAGGCCGACATGAAGGCAAGGATAGGTCGGCTCACTGCTAAGGTTAATTTTTCTAGACTTAAAAATTCCATATCTCCTCAACTGCTGGGATTTTCAGGGCAAGTAAAGGCTCATTAGAATGGGAAAAATATACTCTACAAGATGGTACAGGACTCATGTTGATAGGATGCCTCTAAGGTGGTAAAAACAATTTTTCTTTGTGATTGTCCTTAATTTTTGTGTGCAGGAGGTGAATAGGACAGTGTGCCTTTTCCACTTCTTGGATTCTCCTTTGTTTGTCTTATCAATCATAGGATTATAGTGTCCTCATGTAGGATATCCATGTCATCATGATAGTATCCAACATCATCATGAAGGTATATACTATATATCATATATTCAATAATAGTGCAGTAATATGTCATAGTGCAGCATTATTAGGAGAACTTCAAAATAGTCTTCCAACCATCAAATGAGATCTTCCACATCATCATCTAGTCTTCCAACCTTCATCAATTGTATGACTTCATCAAGTATCATCCAAGTGTATGACATCATCATATGTCATCATCAAGTATCATCCAAGTGTATGACATCATTGGTTAAGATCTAGATCATCAAGTGCATGCAACATTAAATCAAATACTTAGGGCTTCCTTCATTAGTGGTTTGACTTCTTCGTGACTTGACATCTTCATTGATAGTATCCTAGTCAACCAAGAGTCATGGCGTCATCATCTGGAACCAGGCATCTCAAGAATATTGACATCTCGGTCAATGCTACATTGACATCAATGACAACCTTGATTAACAATTTCTTTGTAGTTAGTCTGCCTGCCCAGAAGGCATTAACCAACCTTTTGTTCCAGGTCTTCTAACAACTTTTTGATGATATTAACCAGGCTTTTGTTTGAGGATTCTGCAAGTCCATTACCTTGAGGGTAATAGGCAGTGGAATGGCCAAGGTTGATGTGGTATTTGTTATAAAAGTCAATCATTTTCTTGGATTTGAAGGTAGCTGCATTATCAGTAATGAGTTTTTGTGGGCATCCAAATCTAGAAAGGATGTTGTTTTCAAGGAATGAGATAATGACAGAATTGGTGGCTTGTCTAGAAGGGATGGCTTCTATCCACTTGGTAAAGTAATCAGTGACTGTCAAAATCCATTTATGTTGGGATGAGGAGAGTGGGTAAATTTCACCAATGAAGTCTAGACCCAATTGTTGAAATGACATTTCTGTAGGGATGGGTTTGATGGGTAAAGGTAATAGTTTTTTCTTCCTTTCAAATATCTGGCCTTTGTGACAGGAGGTCACATACTTTCTAACATCTGCAAAAAGAGTGGGCCAGTAAAAACCCGCCCTCAGGATTTTATCAGCAGTTGATTTCTAGTAAAGGTGTCCTCCACAGTCACCTGCATGAAATTCTTGCATAACTTTATCATCTTCATCTTTCAATAAATAGTTTAATAGAATTCCACCATGAACTTTCCAAAATAAAGCATTATCTATGATACAATATTTCATTTCTTTTAATTTTAAGAATCTACCTTTAGTTCTAGATAAACCAGGAGGAGCTTGTAGGTTGAGTAAAACATATATGATATCTGCATACCAAGGTGAATCTAAAAAAGCTTCATTGATCTGTGGAGTCGCCATCTCTTCCTGATCATCTATTGCTGCAATGAAATTGATATCTAAGGCTCGACAGTTCGATTCAGCCATGAGTTTGGCTAAACCTTGGCCTTTAATCAATTTTGTAGGCTTTATTTCAATATAATATTCCAATATGGTGGCAATCCATTTGCCTCTCTTTCCACCAGGACCATTATGAGTCAGAATGTCCTTAACTACTGAATTTGGAACATATGCAATTATGCGTGAGTATAAAATGTACACTCTGAAATCTTTAATAGCTTTCACTAAAACAAGTGCTTGTTTTTCCATAATGTTGTACTTTAGTGTTGCATCTCTTAAGGATTCGTTGAAAAAAGAAATGGGATGTTCATAACCCTCATCATTCTTTTGCAACAAGATTGCTGCAATGGTGTGTTCTGAAGCAAAAGAAAAAATTACAAAATCTTTTTTGAAATCAGGACTTATGAGGACAGGTGTTTTAGTAAGAGCTTGTTTAATTTCTTCAAAAGTCTGTTTAGCTTCCACTGTCCACTTAAGTGCTGAATCTTTTTTCAACATGTTATTCAATTCTCTGATTAGTTCTGCTAAATTAGAAATGAATCTTCAAAGAAAGTTTATTTTACCTAAGAATGCCTGTAATTCTTTGATGTTTCTAGGATGACTGATGTTTAAGATGGCTTCTATTCTAGATGGACCTATCCTAATTCCCTCTTTTGAAATTATATGTCCTAAGAGTTTACCTTCTTCTAATCCAAAGAGTGTCTTTTTGGGATTCAAGGAAATACCAATTTTTCTGCATTTAATGAAAACTCTTCTCAAATGATCTAGATGTTCATTGTTTGTTTTGGAAAATACTGTTATATCATCTAGATAAATGACTAAAAAGTCATGAATCTCCTTGGAAAAAGTTATGTCTATAGCTCTTTGAAATGTAGCTCCTGCATTCATCAATCCAAAGGGAATTTTCAAGTACATGAAAGTTCTCCAAGGAGTGGTAAATGTTGCTTTTGCTTGATCTTTTGGTTGAACTAAGATTTGGTTGTATCCAGAGAATCCATCGAGCGATGAAATTTTGGATGATCCTACTACCCTCTGTAAAATATGGTCCATTTTGGGGAGAGGATAACTATCTTTTAGTGACACTTTGTTTAAGTTTCAGAAATCAACACAAAGTCTGGTTTCCCCTGTTTTCTTCCTAGTGGGAACTAAGTCTGAGACCCATTCAGAATATCTAATAGGTGCTATGATTTGTGCTTCATACATCCTTTTAACTTCTTTTTCAATCAATGGCATAAGAATTGGATTAATTCTCCTAATCTTTTGTTTAAAGGGTTTCTGATTTTCTTTGATGGGTATTTTATGTTGTATAATGCTGGTGTTATAAGATTTGAGGTCTTCATAACTCGAGGCAAATACATCTTGAAACTTCTTAAACAAACTTATGTATTTCAACTTTTCTTCTGGAGGTAATGCTTTGGATAACTTGATAAGCTTAGGTTTTTGTTCTGTTCCTATGTTACATTCTTCTATGTTTGATCTTAAGGGTTCCATTTTTGGTTTTCTAGCTACATCATTGGAATCAAAAAGATCTTCTAATGGGGCTAATCCCTTAGGCAAAAAGTTATCTTTAAGGTTTAAAATCTCTGATTCATCATTTGTTATTTCCTCTATTTCTACTGTTTCTAATTTATCTATTTCTACTTTAGTAAATCTAGTTGGTTCAGTTTTATCTACATCGTTTACATCTAACTCACTATTTATTGTGTAATCTATTGTACAATCAGTATCTATATTACAATTTTGAAATTCTCCCTTAGCATTCATAAAATTATAGATTTGAGAATCTTGTGAAAAAATCTACCAATATTTCAAATTGTCTGGTATAGTTGGCCTATGTCTTATCTCTGCAGTGTATTGGTGATTTGGCTGAAAAGGCAATCTGCTTGTGCTGGCAAAAGTAGCCAAACTATGTGCCTCCATGTTCTGTTTCCTTGGAATAACAACAAAGTCAGTTTCAAGAAAACTATTAATCAAATCTAGATTGGTTTCTCTGTATTGGCTCTGTTGGAAATACTGAGAGGGGGGTGAATCAGTATTTCTTTTCAATTGTTAATTATTGCCAGTTAGATTCTTCGCAATTAAAGACAGAGAGGTGTATAATAATGATATTAAGGATTAATGAGAACTTCAATCCCTTTTTTTGATAATAGTATATAATAGATGAGTGAAGGGCACCAACCCTTTTAATGAAACATGCACCAACCTGTTGCCAAGCACCAACTTGGACTTTGATGAGGCTCCGATCTCTAGGGCTCCAACCCTATCTTCCACAAGGCTCCAACCTTGTCTTTATAAAAAAAATGAATTAGTAACTTACTTGAATTGCTTCACAAGTTTCTTCACTGTCCAATATTTCACTTGTCCAAAAACTCCAAAACTGTTAATGCTTCACTGCTCACAGATTTTTACTTTACTCTTCAGAATTATGCCTTCAAATTCATCACTGCTCCAACATCCAAATCTATACATTCATCATTGTTTTATTGTTCTATTCTTCATGAGCTTTTCACTCCTTGACTTGTTGACTGTTCAATCTAGTTTTCCACAGCACTGTTCCAGGTCAGGGGTAGTACTTTAATGCTTTACACAATCTGAGCCATCCGAACCTCTGTCCTCAACAAATTTCACACTGACCCAAGGAATAATCCCTGTCCACAACAAACGGTCTGAAGATAACACAATTCTCTGTGATGAATAGACCAAGGCATCGAGCTATTTTTCAAGCTAGAAATCACGAAAAATCACATACATAGAGCTTTTCACAGTCTGAGGTTGATGGCATTATATAGTCCTGGAGAAAGGTATTAATACTGCACAGACCTGTGATGGTTCATATTAATCCTCCACAATTCGATTTGTAGCAATACTGCTTTGCTGAGTGAGGGAGAAGATCTGTATCACTGTGATATATCACAAAAACGAAGTTCTGAACTGTATTGCAGTAAGCCACCGAAACAATCCAATGGAAAAACAGCCCAGTTTTTAAGAAGAACAAATATGTGGTTTTAAGGTAGAACAAATCTGTGGATCTGTGGTATTTTGATGGTTGTCTGGAGGTGTTACTTCTTTGCTTTGAAGCCCATAATCATTCAACCGAACCTTTTTCTCCTTATTTTTCTGTTTCTCTTCATGTTCACGAATTGTGAACAGTAATTTTCTTTCCTGTGATGATGACCGAAAATATGATCCAAAAATAAAGTTCGAATCATGAATATATATGGTGATTTTGTTTAAACGAACGTCAACAGCCATGCCCCTAAGGCAGACCAACTTTAGGAGCAAGAACAAATCGGCTCAAAAGGAAAAATAATTATTCCGCAACTTCGAAAATTCATATCTTTCAAAACACAGGGAGTTTTGGGGCATATGAGGACTCGTTGGAAAGAGGAAGGAGTCTTCTTCAAGATGGACAAGGGCTCACTTTGATATCCTTCCTTAAATGTCCCCAAAAACCATTTTTCTTGCTGACTGTCCTTGTATTCTTGTGCATAAAAAAATTATGGACAGTGAGCCTTTATTTTCTTAAGTATTTTGCCCTAGTATTTCTTGTGCATGGGAGGATAGTAGCTTGAACAGAGCTGTTATGGATATATTCATCCAAGAATCATTAATGATATTTCCATCAATGCCAATTATTGACCAACAGGCTCAGTCTAGGATTATTCATAAGATACTCTCCTTTAATTTGTTTTATGATAAGTTCTGAGTCTCCCAAGATAGAAACACTCTTGGCTCTAAGTTTTCTTACAATTTGCAGTCCTAAGATTAACACTTCATACTCTGCCATGGTATTTGTGCATTTAAAGTTTAACCTAAAGGCATTACCTTTTGAATGATCATTTTCTAAGTTATAAATCCATACACTCCTGCTCCTGCTCCTAATATGTTCACAGAACCATCGAAATCTAAGTGCCACATAGATTCATGAAATATATTGTCATTGTCAATTTCTTTATGCTTCTGTTCTACTACTGTGTTTTTATCTGTGCCAGTGTTTGAATTACATAAGATGAAAGAATCCATATCAGAATGTACAAAATAAATAGGATAATTCTGTGGTTTTTCTGCACCACTGACCATCTATTTCATCAAAATCTCTCTATAAAGCTTTTTGGGCTAACCAAATACAGAAATTGTGGCATATATGATGAAGGAGCATGAGGCTTCGAGATAAAAGACTTCAATTTTATTCCAAAAACACAAAAAAAAATTTACAAGCAAAGGAGTGGGTTCCTTTAGCTGGCAATTTGCAGTTTTAGTAGATAGGATTCTGAACTATTATTTAGGGATTTGGATTTCTTGTAATTGATTCAATGTATTTAGTTTAGTTGATATTTTTAGGGAGAATATCGGGTAGAGAGATTTTAGCTAAAATATTGGACAAATTCGATCCCTTTTTCTCGGATTTGAATGTTTGTATATTTATATGTAAGTTTGGAATGTATTGAGAGAGAGGAGGATTTGGATGGAAAGATAACTGAATAGAAGAAAATTGCATTTCCTCTATACCTTTGTAAATGTACAGGGGGTTCATTTTCCTTCAAAATATCACTGAGTTTGTTTGATTCCAGTTGAACTCGGTTTAATTGATTTCTTTGTATGTTAAATTATATGTGAGCATATTTTAAACCGGGCTTGTTTCGGCGATAAAAGCATGCGTGACATTCCTTATGGCATATGTTTGATTTTCTCTGTCAATTTTGGTCAGTGTATTTTTCAATATCAAGCTATTGAAAATTTGAGTGAATTGTGGAGACATCGAAACCCCATAAGCCTTCGCAGAAACCTTTGTTACCTGCAACAAGCAAAACTCTGTTAGTCGCTTGATTCATCACTTTGCCTTTCACAATATTAAGGTAAATTTCCCAGGAATGTCAAATCTGGCGGAGTTGAAGAAAATTGGGATCACTGTAGTGCATAAGGAGTCAAAGAGATATCGTAGGCGTTGATCTATGATCCGACGGTTATTGAAATTTAAGTTGCATGAGATTTAACAATTCAAGTGGACCCAAAATTCTATTAAGTGGAGTTTTAAATTTTAGGAAATCGTGACCGTCCATTCATTTATAGATCCGACGGAATTCGCATTCGAACCTGCGTGGAGTTTAAACACAAAATTGCATGCAATAGTTTAATGGAAAAGGTTTTAATATTGGTTGAAATCCGTCACTAAGTGATATATTGCGATTATTGGTTTAAGTTAGAAATTTCACCATTGTTGAAGAGCTTTAGAGTTTTGCCAATATTGGTAAATTAACTAAAGGAGAAAAATACATGAATGAGCGATAAAGGTAAGGATTCAATTCAGTCAGAGATGACCCCTGATTTAGAAGGAATTGTCTCAAAGTTTGAAAGCTTATCATTAGAACCTGCAACCAACCCACCATTGTAGAAATTTGATAACCCAACCCTGGTTTTCAGTTTCTCCTTATTTCTCCCATAAAGTTAAATGCCCATTCCCATAGCCATACATTCAACAAGCTGGAAAAAATTAATATTTTCTGAAAACACAAATTCTGGAAATTTCACAGTGCTGAAATGCAGAAATAAAAAACTTTGAAAATTAAATCAACCACACATAGAAAATTGACACGCTGATTTTTGGTCAACTTGACCTTGGAAAAACCCCCTACAACTCTTGGAGAAAACCAGTTCGAAAACTTCTTCTTATTTCTGATAAATGCTTTTACAGTGAACAACAATACACAGTAAAAATTACAACAAACACTAAAAACCACTTATCTTGATTTTCGTGCCACCTTCCACCTTGAAATTCGTGCCAAACATCAAACAGAAAATTACAGGAAAAATTACAGCAATAAATGCTGTACTTGCTGCCTCGAAAAACATGCCAGAAACTGTATAGACATGACATCAGTCCCTTCCTCGATTTTCGTGCCCAGAAAATCTGCCTAAAAAATCGTGCCCTTAACTGTTGATTATGCTCCTCGAAAACAGCGCTGTCCTTTCCTCGAAATGCATACAAACTGCTGTACAGATTGTCTGCCTCGGTAATCGTGCCAATAAATGCTGTTGTACGGATTTTCTGCGTTGGGAAGTGTGCCCCCCTACTGTACAGATTTGTTGTGTGTCTTTTGCTGCTCTCCCTCCGCTCAGAAATTTCTCTTCAGCTTTCTCTCCTCCTCTCTCAATCTGCTCATGAAAGAATGAATGATATTTTCCCTCCTTTTTCTCCTTTAACCTAACCCTAAGTGACTTTTGGGGAATCCCTAAATCCAATGGTTGAGATAGCTTTAGATCTAGGGCTGAGATTAAATGCTCATTTAAATCTCACTTTCTATTTTTTAATTCACCCGACTTTATAAAAGACCCACTTAGTCATTTATTTCCAAAGTCACTTTTCACTTTCGAATTTCACATTGACTTTATTAAAGTCACTTTAAAATTAGACTTAGTAACTTTATCACTTAAAGTCACTTTTAAATTAGATTTGACTTTATAACTTTATAAAGTCATTTTAAGAGAAAAATTAAATTCTTTTGGACACTTTTCCCTAGGCCAAAGATCAAAGCCTTAGGGAATCACATGTCTTCCAGTAACCAAATTTCAACACTCCCTCTTACCGAGGAAGGTGTTCCTCACCACACCCATCTTTTCTCTGAAGTAGACATGCTTGCCCCGTGGTAAGGCTTTGGTAAGAATATCTGCAACCTGCTCATCAGTGGGAATATACTCAAGCTTCACAGCTCCCTTCTGAACATAGTCTCTGATGAAATGATATCTGATGCCGATATGCTTTGACCTGTCATGAAATACTGGATTGTCCGTGAGTTTAATGGATCTCTGATTAACACAGTATATCACTGACGGTTTCAACGGCTGACCAAGTAAGCCAAACAACATCTTGCGAAGCCATATGGCCTCACAACTAGCTAGACTCGCTGCCATGTACTATGTTCCGCTGAACTCAATGCTACTGCTGCTGCTTTCGGCTGAACCATGACACCATTGCCGAACCCAACCCAAAACAGCACCCTAAAGTGCTTTTCCTATCAGAAGCACAACCTGCCCAATCAGAATTAGTGTAACCTGCCAATCTCACTCGATCGCCCTGCATATAATCCAGACCATAATCCATTGTCTCCTGCAAGTACCGCAAAATGTGTTTTGCAGCAACCCAGTGAACCCTCCTGGGCTCACACGTGAACTGGCTCATCGTGTTGACTGCAAAACATATATCAGGTCTAGTGTTGACCAAATACATCAAGGAACCAATCAGCTGTCTATATAATGTGGGATCCACCAACTCGGAATTTGAAGCATGAAGCTTCTTCCAATTGGTGATCATTGGTGTCGACATGGGTCTACAATCCTCCATGTGGAATCTGCCAAGGATGTCCACAATATACTTCCCCTGCCCTAGGAAGAAATGCCCCTCCTTTTGCCACAACTTCAAGCCCAAAAAGTAATGCATCAAGCCAATGTCCTTCATCTCAAACTCTGACGCAAGATCTTTCTTGCAGCTCTCTATGAGTCTTTCTGCACCCGTAATGACCAAGTCATCCACATACAACACCAGAATGAGAGGCTTCTCACCTATCACAATAAAGTCAGGTTCGGATCTGCATCACTCTTTGTGAAACCCATCTCCTGCAAGTATGTATCTATTCTGGAGTACCAAGCTCTGGGAGCTTGCTTCAGGCCATAAAGGGCCTTCTTCAGTCTACACACATGGGACTCCTTCCCATGCACCTCAAAGCCTTGTGGCTGCTCAATGTACACCTCCTCCTGTATGAAGCCATTGAGAAATGCGGTCTTCACATCCATCTGGTGGATCTTCCAACCCATCTCTGCTGCTATCGATATGATGGAGCGAATCGAAGTATATCGAGCCACGGGAGCGAAGGTCTCCTTATAATCTACTCCCTCTACTTGGGAGAAACCTCTAGTCACAAACCTTGCTTTGAATTTCTCAATGCTTGCATCTACAACATGCTTTACCTTGTAAAGCCATCTGGAAGTAACCACGGATTTGCCCTCAGGCCTCGGCACCACCTCCCAAACATCATTCTTCATGATAGAAGAATACTCCTCCTGCATGGCCTCTCTCCAAACTTGCTGGCTAGCTGCCTCCTCATAGCTAGAAGGCTCAGAGTCAATGATGTTGGCAACCATTTCCATATAGCTACAAAACCTATCAGGTGGTCTGCCCTCTCTGATTGACCTCTTTGGCCCAGCAATAGATGTGGCCTCTCTCAAGGTATCCTGAAGCCACTTGGGCTCTCTCTTCCTTGAGCACACTTTTCCCACTGGAGAATGAAACTCCTCCTCCTCATCAAGAGCCTGAACTCCTGACTGTCTGTTTGCTGTCCTCCTGCCTGAACCTAAACCTGTAGACGCTGAAGTACTCTGTGAACTATCCATCAATGGACTCCCTAGTGAATTGCTCTGCGGACTGCTCTGCATGCTGCTCGAAGCACCACCCCTCTGACTTTGTGAGCCACTTTTCACTGACGGACTTGACACCATAATCGATGTACCTCCGGATCCTCCCGATCCCTGCCCACTGGATCCCTGTGCCTGACTCAGCTGCTCCTGAGGGTCTGGCCAATCCAGATACTCTATCTCCCTTGACCTCCTGAAAGCCCTATCCTCCTCGCACTTCACATCCCGCCTGACAACAACTCTCCTTTGTGCAGGAATATAAATCTGAAAGGATTTCGAGGTCTCGCTGTAGCCCACAAAGATACCCTTCTCTGCGGTGGGCTCTAGCTTGGTCCTCTTCTCCTTGGGTATGTAGGAGTATGCAATACACCCAAAGATACGGAAGTGACCAACATCAGGTTTCTTCCCAGAAAAGGCCTCCTCCAGAGTCACATGCCCCAAGGCACGATGCGGACTCATGTTCGACAAATATACAGCAGTGTTGTAGGCCTTTGCCCACAAAAACAATGGTAACCCCTGATCATGTAACATGGCTTTGGCAGCCCCAACGATGGATCTGTTCTTCCTCTCCGCAACCCCGTTTTGCTGGGGGTTGTAAGGAACTGTGAACTCCCTCCTAATGCCTGCCTCTGCACAATACTGAACAAACTCACCAAGGGTGTACTCTCCTCCATTGTCCGACCTCAGGGACTTGATCTTCCAACCTGTCTGAGTCTCCACAAGAGCTCTGAACTCCTGAAACCACTTGAAGACCTCACTCTTGGTCTTCAAGAAATAAATCCAGGGCCTCCTAGAGTGATCATCAATGAATAAAACATAATACTCATATCCACTCAAGGAAACATGAGACATTCGATCGCTCACATCGGAATGAATCAAATCAAGTATCCCAGTCGATCTGCTGTCACTGCTGGGAAAAGGGGATTTAGCAAACTTGCCATAGCACATCCTCTGCATGTATCAAAGTGATCAGTACTGAAATCTGGCACACCTGTAGTGCTCTCCCGCAATGTCCTCAAGGCTCCATGATACATGTGCGGCATCCTGCGGTGCCAAATCTCGCACAGCTCTGAACTGCTAGCTCTGTTGCCGGTACTACTGCTCAATTGCAAAAGGGGCTGAAATGCAAACTTGTACACCTTTGCATGGCGTACACCAATCACTCTAGCTGAATCAGCTAGAGTGCCCCTGGGATATATCAGCACCTGTCCTCTCCTGAACAATATCTCATATCCTCTGTCATCCAATGCTGAGATGGCTATGAGGTTCTTCCTCATCCCTGGCACATATAGAACATCTAACACCTTCAAGGGAGGTTTGGGTTCCCTATCAAATGTTAATGTCCCCACACCGACTGCTCTAACAACGCTGTCATCTCCGAGTACTACCTCTATATCAGTGTCACTCTCTGAAAGCTCTGAGAAGTACTCATGGACTCCTATCATATGACGTGAAGCCCCACTGTCAACATACCAGATACCTGAAGATGCTCCGCTAGTGGAGGGAAATGCACACTCCCTCTCAACCTTCGTGGAAGGTTATCTTGCACTAGTGGAATCACAAGCAATGAACCCAAACTCTCCGTCAAAGCTATCCGTAAAGTCCTCTATCTCTGCTGATGCTGCCATGCTCTGGTTCTTCTCCTTCTTCTTCTTCTCCGGACACACAACTACATAGTGTCCCATCTTCTGACAATTCCAACACTTCACCTTGGAATAGTCCTTCTGCGTGTTCCCCTATGTACCTTTACCTTTTCCCCCACCAACACTTGTGGAAGCTTGCGTCTTTCCCTTGCCTTTCTTGCCTCCTGCCAATAGTGCTACATCCTCTTCCTGCTCAACTGGTTTGGCTGCCCCAAGTTGGCTCTTTCTTATTTTCGTCTGCATGCAATCATCCCAGAACCTCTCCCAAGTGGGAAGGTCTCACATGCACAAAACCCATCAGCTAAGTTCAGCCATGAACTGGGAAGGCCATTCATTGCAATCCACACCAACTCAGTGGGTGGAATGACCTCTCCAACTGCTGCCAATGCATCTCTCACATTGGTAATCTTTGTGAGATATCCAGCTGCACTATCAATATTACCCATCTTAATGGTCTTCAGCTTCTCCCTTAAGACCATTATCATGTTCTCATTGACCTCTGGTAGAGATTGGTCAATGTTGTCCACATCTCATGCGTATATCTCTTTCCTCTCACATGAGGAATGTAATGGTCTTTGATTCCATCCAAAATCAGTCTCTTACCCTTGTTATTCTTCTTATTAAATGTTGTCAACTGAACAACATCAATAGGCACATTAACAGGGTGTTGTGCGGTATGCACCATGATATCCCAGACTTCCGCCTCCTCAAACATGCTTTGCATTCTCTCCTTCCAAACACTATAGTTACTATGCCCATCCAACCTATTCTCCACCCTCAAACCCAAAGACATGTTTGCTGTCCTAATAAGCTGAAAATAACACTGTTGTAGTAAAGGTGTTGTTTTCTGTGTGAAAAATCAGCTTGTTGTAATTTTTCTTCTTGTTGTCCCAAACTGCACTTTTCAGCAAAATAGCTTTGATAGCATGTAGAAATTTGATAACCCAACCTCGGTTTTCAGTTTCTCCTTATTTCTCCCATAAAGTTAAATGCTCATTCCCATAGCCATACATTCAACAAGCTGGAAAAATAAATATTTTATGAAAACACAAATTCTGGAAATTTCACAGTGCTGAAATTCAAAAATAAAAACTCAAAAAAATAAATCAACCACACAAAGAAAATTGACACGCTGATTTTTGGTCAACTTGACCCTGGAAAAACCCCCTACAACTCTTCGAGAAACCAATTCAAAAGCTTCTTCTTATTTCTAATAAATGCTTTTACAGTGAACAGCGATACACAGTAAAAATTATAGCAAACACTAAAAACCACTTATCTCGATTTTCGTGCCACCTTCCACCTTGAAAATCGTGCCAAACAGCAAATAGAAAATTACAAGAAAAATTACAGCAATAAATGTTGTACTTTCTACCTCGAAAAACATGCCAGAAACTACATGTACGAAATTGTACGGACAAGACAACAATCCCTCGATTTCTGTGCCCAGAAAATCTGCCTCGAAAATCGTGCCCTTAACTGTTGATTCTGCTCCTCGAAAACAACATTGTCCTTTCCTCAAAATGCGTGCAAACTGTTGTACGAATTTTCTACCTTGGTAACCGTGCCAATAAATGTTGTTGCACGGATTTTCTACCTTGGGAAGTGTGCCCTCCTACTGTACGAATTTGCTGTGTGTTTTTTACTGCTCTCCCTCCGCTTAGAAATTTCTCTTCGACTTTCTCTCCTCCTTTCTCAATCTGCTCATGAAAGAAAATGAATAACATTTTCCTTCATTTTCCTCCTTTAACCTAACCCTAAGTGACTTTTGGGGAATATCTATATCCAATCGCTGAGATAGATTGAGATCTAGGGCTGAGATTAAATGTTCATTTAAATCTCACTTTCTATTTTTTAATTCACCCCACTCTAATAAAGACCCACTTAGTCATTTATTTCCAAAGTCACTTTTTACTTTCTAATTTCACATTGACTTTATTAAAGTCACTTTAAAATTACACTTAGTAACTTTGTCACTTAAAGTCACTTTTAAATTAGATTTGACTTTATAACTTTATAAAGTCAGTTTAGGAGAAAAATTAAATTCTTTTGGACACTTTTCCCTAGGCCAAAAATCAAAGCCTTAGGGAGCCACATGTCCTCCGGTAACGAAATTTCAACAACCATTTGTGGTATCAGAGCAGTGTTTAGACACTGAGCAAGATCTTAAAGATCAGGAAAAGAAATCCAACATGGCTTACAGAGTTGGAAGAGGAGGTGGTGCTGGTCAAAGAAGAGGAAGATCAGTTGCAAATGCTGAAGTGTTGGAAGTTATGCAACGGATGCAAGCTAGATTAGAAGCAATGGAAATGAGAAATCAAAGAGATGCAAATGTTGGAGATGTCAGTGAACGAAGTCTTATGCGCAAGTGTAATATCCCGAGATGGGAAATTTTTACTAAAATGCGGATAAATAAATAAACTCCACAAAATGCCGCAAATTCAACATCTACTTACGAGAGGGTGCCATAAAATAAAAGACGAAGCTCTTGCAATCAATAGTACTACCTAGAACGAAGGAAAATCTCGACTTTTATTATAGATAATAAAAAGGGGTTTACATATAGATCTGACCCAGGAAGAGCTGAGATAGAAAACTGGCCACCAAGATAAGCTGTTGAACGACGCTGGCCACAAACTGAACTACTGCACTCTCCCTCCGGTAACAGCTGACACTGAACCCACTGAAAATGATGAAGCCCAAGTTGAAGATATGAATGATCCTCACACCAAACTCTGAACCTCTGTGAAAATCCTAAGTGAAGTCTCAAAATTATTGGGTTTCCATCCAATACTCACAAATCACCCGAGGGTTTTCGTCCTGGGGCTACTACATGAAGTAGAGAACCACTTTCTCAAACCTCTCATATACAAGCAAATGATCTACTCCAAAGATGTCTCCCAATGGACTCCTCCCTTTCTTTTATAGATCCCTTGGAGCCTTCTAGAGCATTATTTTATTATTATTTTATTCATGGAGCACTTTTCCCTTTTATTAAAATATTATAAAATATTCATTTTTAATGCGGAAAGGAGTAAATCGGCTACACGCCTTCTCCCGGTCAACGAAATCTGTGTCCTAGCTTATCCCATCGTGTAGGTCTCCTCGTCACGGTTCCAATGAGCTATTACGTAAGGTGTTCCATCATGTTCACTCCGGAATGCCACAAACATAATTAGTTGAGTTAAACTTCAATAACTCAAAATTCCGAAATTGTCGGAATGCATCAGATCATCAGACAAAAGCCAAAGTCTGCTCGGATGATGGAGTATATCAAGCGAATGCCTCCGAACACCATGAAAACTCCTCAAAACTCCTCCGAAAAGCTCCTGAGCCCACTGATAGCACCAATCTGTATATGTGACCTGTCTGCTCCTAACTCTGGAAGTCCCTCCTAGCCCTGTCGTGGGTGACACCAAAAATGGGAATATTACAGACCTCCCGCCCCAAGATTGCTTGCTCTCAAGCAATCGAAATATGTGGGCCACTCTGTTGGCCCGCCGCATCTCAGACCCAATGCCTGGATCCCATACCAACCTCTGGGTGCTGCTATGCACCTGTGTCAAACCTCTCGGAGCAGACCCCTCAATGTCGAGGTCCCAAACTGATCTCTCTCTGTCCCAGTCAACAAACAATCCTCCCGGATCCCAATGCCACCATGGCCAATCATCGCCCAAGTCCCACGGCTCAGGCTGCGCACTGTCTTTGGCTATAGCTGATGCTCTCAGAGGTGAAGACCAACAACAAGCATCAATGCTCCCGGGCTCCTGCAATGCTGTACCTGTAACTGCATATGCTGCCCCACCAACTACATACCAACTCATCACCTCTCTCCAATCCAAGTCCTGACTCAATCCCATGCTGATCCTGCGCTCCTGAAATCGGGAAGGAGTCCTGAAGTAACAAAAACCGGTGCCCTCCTGCCAACTGGAATCTGTAACATCTACTATGTCTAAGAGCCCCTGCTCCGCTCTGCTCCCCATGAAAAATACCGTACCATCAAGAGGGTACCAACTCATGATCTCCCGCCAGTCCATCCTGGAAGGAGAATCCAATGTAGCAACAACTACACATGGAACATGCCCAAAGTGTTGTCGCCAGCCCGTAATCAACTCCCACTGCTCTGCCCTGTTTGCCAATGGAAGTTGCCTGTAGAAGGAAGCCCCTCTCTCTATAATGGGCCAAAGTGGGCAAGACATGCTGCAAGCCCCATCGATGTACTCCTGGAGAGTACTACTCACCAAAAGTACTGCAGCTCGGCCGACTGTATGTACATCTATCTGTACCTCATCAATGTGTCGGCCCAAAGATGGATGCTCCACCATCTCCAACAACTCATCCCTCTCATCGAGAATGTAAAACTCCTGCTGTCCCCTAGCTCCCTGTAGAACTATCCCATCGACCTCCAACATCTCTAGAGGATATGGATCTGTAGCTACCGTCATTGTACTCGGTGTCTGTGCATTTGACTACTCCTCCTCAAAGGCTGACCCCAATGTTAGCCACATATCCATCATAGGCTCAATGTGGGTGCCCATCTAGATCTCACCCAAGGAAATGTCATGCCTGATGTCCATAGTATCCTCCTCTGCTGACTAAGGCTCCATCATATGCTACTCTGGCTGAATCGTCACAAGTGACTCATCACCCAAAGTATCTCTCATAGAGTCCCCCATTGCTCACCTGCCTGCTTCAAGGAATACGGCCCTCGGTCCTCTGTCATCGTCTCTGCGCCAGTGCTCTGCGCTCCACGGAAGCATCCTCTTGATCCATGGATGTCCCCGAAGAGCCCTCACCCTGGCATACGGATGGAATGTCTGCCTGCTCTCTACGCCACCTCATACGCATCTCTCAAACACTGAGTGATGAGCCCCAGGTTCTTTGGTGCAAAGTCCCTTCCTCCTCAGCTCATTTTTGCTGCCTGACCCACCAAACTGGAGTCGCTCCTCCCTGGTCAACTGTCTCCTGAGAAACTCAATGTTCTGCTCAACTAGCCTTTGGGCTAGCTCATAAGCAGCAGGCGAGACCAACTGCTCTCTCCTCCAAATGCTCAGCAACCGGGTCTGCAACTCTCTGCCAATGGTCTCATGGTCTCTCATACATGACGACAAGATGGACTGCATGTGTGCTATGACAGTATCAGGATGATGTCTCCTAATGCCAAAGAAGCATCGGAACATCTGCAAAATCAGGTCATCACACCCAAGGTCAATCATGATGACACAAGTCTTGATTGTGGCCATACTCCATAGAATCTCAAGCTTCTTCCCAAAGGTAGAACCTGTGTTGTTGTCCAAATCCTGAAAAGTATCTACAATCAACCTGAAAATTCTTTTCATAATATCATCATTGTAGGGGGGGAAGGGTGTTGTTATCCTAAAAATATCACTGAAGCAAGAGGCAGCTATAAGCTTGACTCTTTCACTTGGATGTTCCAAGAATCTAGCTTGTACCAATGCAAGCATAGATGGCTCCAAAGCCCAATTTAAACTCCAATCATATTGCTCTACCTTTGAAAGGTGGGATTCTAGTTTCTCTAACATGGGAAAGTCATTTTATGATCTGCCACTCTTTAAGTCCATCCCAAGTGCATAAAGCCAATTTCCCACTTCTTCCTCCTTCTGCAAATTCCTCGGATGCCTTTGTTTGAGCAAATTATGTACCTTCTTGGAGAAGGGTATGTTGTTCTGTTTTTTTTGTATACTGAAGTCCATGGTAGTATTAATTTGCTGATTTATGAGGTGTTTTAAGAATTCCATTGTTCAACAACTTATACAGGCTATGGAATTAATACAATTGTAACGACCCATTCCCAAGTTATACCCAAAACAATATTAGCGTGTGAACGATATAGGCATTTGATAGCTACACCTGCCTATACCGTCCACATCGCACTAGTACACCCACCTAATATCAAGATTACATAGATTGGGGACTTAATATTAAGATTTCAGATCTATATATATTAAGATCATCTAAGTATAGATTTTATGAAAAGAGGTAATAAAAGAAATGTTATAATAAAGTTAATCCTTAAGTTAAAAGGAGTATGCAATATAAAAAAATAAATTAATATTAAAAGAACTTAAAATAAAGCCCCAAGCTCTATAAATAAAATAGTGATATAATCCCACCTTCATAATTATATAGTCGTACTCATCTTAATGTGGATCACCCACCATGAAAAGAAACATTTAATATGAACTTAGGGATGGATAAGGCCTCGGGAGGTTTGAGGCGGTGGGGAGGATTGTTTAATTTATATTCCTATCTCAATTTAATGAAAAGTACAGCATCATAAATACAGGAAATATCCCAATTAATAAGGGGAAAAGACCTCGGAAGTAGGAGGCGGTGGATGGAACTTATTTAAGGGAGGTGATATGGAGGTTTTGGGGGGAGAAAAGAAACGGAATTCTGCTGAAATATTGTGAGATTGAATTGCTGGGAGTCTCTGTTCTTCTTGGTTATCTGGGCACGGGGGCAGAGGAGACATCCTCTGGGTCTGGGATTGTTCCCGGATTGGCTGGGAGGACTTGGTTGTTTCGATAAACTGTTTATCTATCCACAACATCTGCATCACGGGAGGAGAGCCATCATCAAAACCATCAACTGTGTACCAGGTATTTCTCTTATGTATTTGATTGTTTCTCAATTAAATTTCACTGCTAATTTCATTAAAATACATTACTGCTGTATATAATTTGTCTGCAATTAACTCTCTATGTATGAAACTTTACATTTCATGGAAATACATCACTATTTTTTTTAAATAATTTGTCTGCAAATTAAAAGTCTGTGTATGGAGTACTACAACAATGACAATTATAGATAAGTCTTGACAGCTCAAGATTCTGCCCTCCACTATGATAATTTGATATAAACCCAGATTAATTCCCCTTGAAGCAACATGAGATAGTTTGATAAATATACAGCTGTAAATACTCAAAATCATACAACATACAATTTAGTGATCTGACCTGGAAGTTGCCGCAATTTGTTACTGTGCAATAGCTTATTGCTTTGAGTTTATTGTGATCCTTAACAAACTGTGGTTTGTAAAAACGCCCTCCTGGTAATCACGCTGCTTGGCATATATGCTGTTGCTACAGAGATTAAAATCACCATCCGACCACTGACATCCATGGAGTGTTGTGGAGGATATGCTAGGCTACCAGGAATTTGCTGCTGCCATGAAATGTTGTTTTACAGAGCAACGCTTCCATGCCTGGTTTCTTCTGTTTGTACTTCACTGTTTGGTGAAAGTTCATATCTCTATAAACAAATAGCCAACTGTGCCCTTACAAGATATGGCACCAGATCATGCTTTATATTCCGAATTTCAGGCCTTTGATCATGAACATCCTGCAATATAGTTCTTCTGAAGCATATAAATGTGCATCAACAAGAACGAATTTCCATCTGTTCTGCTGTCACCGAGAGTGATAACCCAGTCATCCAATGTCCGACTCCTGTACAAGATCTGCCCTCTGCTAATCTTCTTCCTAAGTGCGATTTGCAAGATTACTGGGAACACGGGTATTTTCCGGCTCGATCAGCGACATAAACTAAGCTCGATCCTCATCGTCGCTCAATTTCACACCAGTAACGACGACACTTAGTCAGTTAGCAAACGTGATCATGAAACCCACAAACTTGACTCACGAAACAAATTCCTCAGTTGGCCATTCCGATTCACGTGAGTGGATTGCGTGAATGAGTTCGTCGAGCGGCTCACTGTGTGCTGCAACTTGCCCCTGTAGAGATGGATGATTCGGTCCCCACGAAATTCTGTTTCCGCTCACGGCTGCATTCAAACATGCACGTTGACCCACCGCTTATTAAATACACAGAATCACGCGGTTCAGATTTACCAATCTGGCTTAGCTGTGAGGGAAGTGTGTGCAAAGTCGATCTAGCCAATTCCTTGCGTGGATCTTCCAATCAGGTTCCACCATTGCCACAGAGACATAATCCGCCTATTCCCTGCGTGTCGTCGACGTGTTGAAACTTGATTATTCCTGAAATGCTACATGCAGACGTACTTCCTCTGACTGAGCGACGCTTGTTTTGATTCTGCCTTTAGTCAATCCGTGTACCACTTTGCATGAACATACAGTGTAGTGTTCGTTGAATAGCAGCAAGTTGAAGAATAGATTGACCCTATAGGGGACGTCGATCCTATTTTTCTTTGCCCAATTAGTACACAACACGTGCCAAACTAAAATTCTAGTTTTTCTCGTTATGGGATCGTTGAGTTTTTGACAGTAAGGAACTTGGCCTGGGTCTTTCTCCTTGCACAATTCAATTTTGTGGTACCTTGGTAGCGAACACTTCCAACTTACAGCGACTGGCCTCTTTTTGGTATTTCTTTAGGAGTAGCTTCAGCAATAGATCTCAATAACTTGCGAAATGCTCACAAATTGATCTTCGCAAACAATTAATTTTGGTCCACAGATTATACTTAGCTTGCTGGAAGAAAATAAACACTCGATCATGGCTTCAAAATAACCAATGAATTGATCTGCAATAAACCCTCAGGCTGGCAGGAAAACCAACTCTGATACCACTGTAATATCCCGGATGGGATATTTTTACTAAAATGCAGATAAATAAATAAACTCCACAAAATGCCGCAAATTCAACATCTACTTACAGAAGATTGCCATGTAAAATAAAAGACAGGAAACACTGCAATCCAATACCATATAGAACAGAAGGAAAATCTCAGCTTTTATTATAGATAATAAAAAGGGGTTTACATATAGATCTGACCCAAAAAGAGCTGAGATAGGAAACTGGCCACCAAGATAAGCCGCTGAACGGCGCTGGCCACAAACTGAACTGCTGCACTCTCCCTCCGGCAACAACTGACACTGAACCCACTGAAAATGATGAAGCCCAAGTTGAAGATCTGAATGATCCTCACACCAAACTTTGAAGCTCTGTGAAACTCCTAAGTGAAGTCTCCTCAAGAGAGTTGGGTTTTCGTCCAACACTCATAAATCACCCGAGGGTTTCCGTCCTGGGGCTACGGCTGAAGTAGAGAACCACGTCCTCAAACCTATCATACACAAGCAAATGATCTACTCCAAAGATGTCTCCCAATGGCCTCCTCCCTTTCTTTTATAGATCCCTTGGAGCCTTCTAGAGCATTATTTTATTATTATATTATTCATGGAGCACTTTTCCCTTTTATTAAAATATTATAAAATATTCCTTTTTAATGCAGAAAAGGGTAAATCAGCTACCACGCCTTCTCCGGTCACTGAAATCTGTGTCTAAATATCCCATCGTGTAGGTCTCCTCGTCCCGGTTCCAATGAGCTATTACACTAAGGTGTTCCATCATGTATTCCTCCCGGAACGCCACCTTGAGCATAATTAGCTGAGTTAAGCCCATAAATAACTCAAAATTCCGAAAGTTATCGGAATGCATCGGAACAAAAGCCAAACTGCTCGGATGATGGAGTATATCAAGCGAATGCCTCCGAACACCATGAAAACTCCTCAAAACTCCTCCGAAAAGCACCTGAGCCCACTGATAGCACCAATCTGTACATGTGACCTGTTTGCTCCTAACTCTGGAAGTCCCTCCTAGCCCTGTCATGGGTGATACCAAAAATGGGAATATTACAAGAAGAGGGAGAACCTGCAGAAGTTACTCCTGAAATGAGATTTTTTAAATCAGTGTTGGGATCCACATCTAAACCCAGAATTGAAGTTTCAGTTTTTATAGGAGGCTTAAACCCATAAGAGTTGATAGATTGGGTTAATGACATGGATAAGTTCTTTGATTACGAAGAAATGGAAGAAGGAAAAAGAGTGAAATTTGTTGTCACAAAATTGAAAGGACATGCAACACTTTGGTGGGATGGAGTGCAGGGAGAAAGGAGACTTGGTAAGCAACCAATAAAAAATTAGAACAGAATGGTGGCAAAGTTGAGAGGTAAGTTTTTGCCAAGCGATTGTCAACTTTCATTATTTTGAAAATGCAAAATCTTAGACAGAGGTCAATGACAGTCAAAGAATATATAGAAGAATTTTACAAAGTGAGCATAAGAGCAGGACAAATTCAAGATACAACAGAGAAGATTGCAAGATATATTAAATTATTAATGGTCTCAGAATGGAGATCCAAGATGAAATAAGTCTGCTATCTCCTAAGACAATGGAAGAGGCTTATCAAATGGCCTTGAAAGCTGAAGAAAAACTCATGAGGAAGCAATTTGCCAGAGGTAGAGGTACTTTCCAAGGAAGAGGAATTCAAGGTGGTAGAGGAAGATCTACAACACCTAGAGAAGGAGCTAGCAGCAACTCAAGTCAGCATACACCCACAGAAGGTGATGCAAGTGGCAGAAGGAGTTTTTCTAGAGGAAGAGGAGGCAGAGGTAGAGGAAGAGAAATTAGATGTTGTAGATGTAATAAGCTGGGACACAGAGCTTATGAGTGTCCAGAGAATGTGGGGACAAATCAAAGAAATGTAATTGTTGCTCAGAGTGAAGAAGAAGCAGAAAAGGTGCCAGTAGCAAAGAATATACCAGAGAAAGGATAATCTTTGGTAGTCAACAAAGTTCTATTAAAACCAATAAAGGAAGTTGTTGAACCAACACAGAGAAAGACTTTGTTTAGAAGTGTGTGCAAAATTCAAGGAAAATGCTGTCAAATGGTAATTGATAGTGGCAACATTGATAATTTGGTCTCTACAGAAGTGGTGGAGAAACTGAAATTGAAGACAAAGAAACATCCAACACCCTACAAGGTGTCATGGCTTCAGAAAGGACATCAGTTGTTAGTGAATGAACAGTGTGAAGTGGAATTCTAGTTGGGCAGATACAAAGACAAAATTATGTGTGATGTGATGCCTATGGACGTATGTCACATATTGCTAGGTAGACCTTGGCAGTATGACAGATTAGCTATGCATGATGGGAAAAAGAACACATACAAGTTTTGTAAAGATGGTGTCAATCATACATTGTTGCCTATAGAAGAAGAAGATGCATCAAGAAGACCTGATTCAAAAGCTTTATTTTTGAGTGGAAAGGAATATCTGCAGCAGATTGAAGATGATGAGGTAAACTTTACATTAATTTGCAAACCTAAGGTAGTAATTACTTCCACTAAAATTTCTGATTTATCAATTGAAATTTAAGAGATGCTTGAAAATTATTGTGATATCATGATAGATGATTTTCCTGATGAATTACCACCTATTAGAAAGATCAACCATCATATAGGTTTTGATTCCAGGAGAAAATTTGCCAAATAAAGCAACATACAGGATGACTCCCATAGAAAATGAAGAAATCAGGAAGCAGGTGCAGGAACTGTTAGATAAAGAACTGATCAGAGAGAGTTTGAGTCCTTATGTAGTGCCAACAATGTCGAGTCCAAAAAAAGATGGAGGTTGGAGAATGTGCACTGACTCAAGAGCAATCAACAAAATAACAATCAGTTATAGATTTCCTTTACCTAGAATTGAAGATGTGATGGATTGTTTAAGTGGGGCAAGATATTTTACAAAATTGGATTTAAAGACTGGCTATCACCAAATTAGGATAAGGGTAGGAGATGAATGGAAGACGACCTTTAAAACAAATGAAGGATTGTATGAATGGATGGAAATGCCGTTTGGATTATCAAATGCTCCTAGTATATTTATGAGGCTTATGAATGAAGTACTGAAGGAATTTATTGGTAAATTTGTAATAGTATATCTGAATGATATATTAATTTATAGCAAATCTAAAGAAGAACACATGAGACATTTGAATTATGTCTTAAGGAAGTTGCATCAGGAAAAGTTACTAGTAAATTTAAAAAAGTGTTCATTCATAAAAGAAGAATTGATATATTTAGGCTTTGTTGTTTCTGCTGATGGATTGAAAATGGATCCAGAGAAGATAAAGACAATCATAGAATGGCCTTCACCCAAGAGTGTTTTTGAGGTAAGAAGCTTCCATGATCTTGCTAGTTTTTATAGAAAATTCATAAGGAATTTTAGTAAGATCAATGCTCCTATTTTTGACACTATAAAGAAGGACAGACAACCATTTAGATGGACTGATGAAGCAGAGAAAAATTTCCAGTTGTTGAAATGGAAGATAACAGAAAAGCCTATCTTAATTTTGCTTGATCCTAACAAAACTTTTCAAGTGAAATGTGATGCCAGTGGGGAAGCTATTGGAGCTGTGTTAACTCAAGAAGACAGACCTGTAGCTTATTTCAGTGAAAAACTGAATGAGACAAGAAGGAAATATTCTTCTTATGACAAGGAATTTTATGCATTTGTGCAGTCATTAAAGAAGTGGAGACATTACTTGATGTCTAAAGAGTTTGTGCTTTATTCAGACAATCATGCATTGCAGTATATTATGCAACATCTAAAATTAAATCAGAAACATACAAAATGTTTAGAGTATCTCCAAAGTTTCAATTTTGTATTGAAACATATAAATGGCCAAGCAAACAAAGTAGCAGATGCCTTAAGTAGAAAAAGCATTTTAGTTCAAGAAAGTCAAATTCAAGTGTTGGGTTTTGATTTTCTTAAAGAATTATATAAGACAGATTTGGATTTTAAAGAGGCATTTGAAGCATGCAATAATCTTGTTTTGTTGGACAGAAGTAAGTGGATGGACTTTTTCTTACAAGAAGGTTTGCTATTTAAAAGAAATCAGCTGTGCATACCAAATTGCTCTATGAGAGAAAATTTAATTAAGGAGAAACATAGTGGTGGACTTGGTGGACACTTTGGTGCAGACAAGACTTATGAACAACTGAGTCATTTTTTTTTTTTGGCCAAAGATGAGATCTGAAGTAGAAAAGTATGTGCGGAATTGTAAAGTTTGTCAGTATGCAAAAGTAAGGAGTCAAAACTCAGGTTTGTATGTTCCATTACCTATTCCAGATAGACCTTGGGATATGGTAAGTATGGATTTTGTTTTGGGTTTACCTAAAACATAGAGAGGGAATGATGCAATTTATGTTGTAATTGATAGGTTTTCTAAAATGGCACATTTTATTCCATGTTATAAAACTAGTGATGCTACTCATGTTACTAATTTGTTTTTCAAAGAGATTGTAAGGTTGCATGGGTTACCTAAAAGCATTGTCTCTGATAGGGACACCATATTGTTGGTCATTTTTGGAGGACATTGTGGAAAAATATTGGTACTAAACGAAGTTTTAGCTCAGCTTATCACCCTCAGACTGATGGACAGATCGAGGTGGTGAACAAAAGCTTGGGTAATCTTTTGAGAAGCCTTGCAGGTGAACATCCTAAACAATGGGATCAAATTTTGGCACTTGTGGAATATGCTTGTAATGACTCTCCTAACAGGGGTACAGGGCAGAGTCCATTTCATATAGTTTATGGAATGAATCCAAGAGGAGTGTATGAACTAAGAAATTTGGGAAAAGCAGAGATGAGAAGCGCTAAAGGAGAAGATTTTGCTTCAGAAATTCAAGCAATACATGACCAGGTAAAACAATAGCTACGGGACAGCAACATCAAGTACAAAAGCAGAGCAGATTTGAAGAAGAGGGAAGTTAACTTTGAGGTTGGAGATTTGGTTCTAGCACACATGAGGAAAGAAAGATTTCCAAAAAGGGGCGTATAACAAGTTGAAATTTAAGAAAATTGGACCATGCAGAGTATTGAGAAAATTTTCTGCAAATGCATATGAAATTGAATTACCCCTTGACATTGGAATATCTCCAATTTTCAATGTTGCTGATTTGTACAGGTATGAAGACAAAGACACAGATGATACCGCTTGAGGCAAAGAAGAGATTAATTGGTTGAAACAGTTACCCACAACAAAGACATTGCAACCAGAGAAGATTTTAGACAAAAGATTGTCTAAGAAGACAAGAGGACGGGAGTATTTTCAGTATTTGGTCAAGTGGAAAGATCAACCAAGTGCAGAGGTTACTTGGATGACAGAAACTGTGCTACAGAAATTGGGTAGTTCTGTAGAGAAGCTCATGGATAGGAGCCCAATGAAGAATTTTATCCTCATGAGTCTGATGCAGGAGCATGAGGCTTTGAGATAAAAGACTTCAATTTTATTCCAAAAACACAAAAAAAAGTTTACAAGCAAAGGAGTGGGTTCCTTTAGCTGGCAATTTGCAGTTTTAGTAGATAGGATTCTGAACTATTATTTAGGGATTTGGATTTCTTGTAATTGATTCAATGTAATTAGTTTAGTTGATATTTTTAGGGAGAATATCGGGTAGGGAGATTTTAGCTAAAATATTGGACAAATTCGATCCCTTTTACTCGGATCTGAATGTTTGTATATTTATATGTAAGTTTGGAATGTATCGAGAGAGAGGAGGATTTGGATGGAAAGATAATTGAATAGAAGAAAATTGCATTTCCTCTGTGCCGTTGTAAATGTATGCGTAATTGTCAAATCTCGGGGGTTCATTTTCCTTAAAAATATCACTGAGTTTGTTTGATTCCAGTTGAACTCGGTTTAATTGATTTCTTTGTATGTTAAATTATATGTGAGCATATTATAAACTGGGCTTGTTTCGGCGATAAAAGCATGCGTGAGATTCCTTATGGCATATGTTTGATTTTCTTTGTCAATTTTGGTCCGTGTATTTTTCAATATCAAGCTATTGCAAATTCGAGTGAACTGTGGAGACATCGAAACCCCATAAGCCTTGGCAGAAACCTTTGTTACCTGCAACAATCAAAACTCTGTTAGTCTCTTGATTCATCAGTTTGCCTTTTGCAATACTAAGGAAAACTTCCCAGGAATGTCAAATCTGGCGGAGTTGAAGAAAATTGGGATCACTGTAGTGCGTAAGGAGTCAAAGAGATATCGCAAGCATTGATCTATGATCCGACGATTATCGCAATTTAAGTTGCATGAGATTTAACAATTCAAATGGACTCGAAATTCTATTAAGCAGAGTTTTAAATTTCGAGAAATCGTGACTGTCCATTCATTTATAGATCCGACGGAATTCGCATTCGAACCTGCGTGGAGTTTAAACACAAAATTTGATGCGATAGTTTAATGGAAAAGGTTTTAATATTGGTTGAAATCCGTCACTAAATGATATATTGCGATTATTGGTTTAAGTTAGAAATTTCACTATTGTTGAAGAGCTTTAGTGTTTTGCCAATATTGGTAAATTAATTAAAGGAGAAAAATACATGAATGAGTGATAAAATTAAGGATTCGATTGAGTCAGAGTTGACTCCTGATTTAGAAGGAATTGTCTCAAAGTTTGAAAGCTTATCATTAGAATCTGCAACCAGCCCACCAATATGAAATGTCTAACTGTAGTGATCCCTGTAACTTTGCTCCCCATGAGCGAGATAATAACATTTCATACTTTGGGGGGATATCAGCAACTACAATATCCATGACAATACTCTTAGCTGGGTATTGTACTAGAGTGACACACAAGTCTTTTATCAGGCCAAGATATTTAACTTTACTAAAATCAAAGGAGAAAAGATCTTTGTATGGTCTGGTGATATCTAGATTCAATGTTTCCATGATAGCTTTTGGCATTAGGTTGTGAGTTGCTCTTGAATCTAACATAGAATTGTGTAAAATATTATGATGAATACTCAAGCTAATGTAGAATGGAGGGACACCACCTTCTTGGTGTTTGCCATTTACCTCAGGCCCAAATAGTAACTCTGGTTGATCATCATTCAGGTTAACATCTTCTCCTTCACTTATGTTCAATGTTTCAATGATTTGGGCTTTGTATAAATCATTTTTCACCAGCTCTATTAAAGGAACTGGTATTTTCAATTTGGCTATTTCAGTTTGGATATTAAATGGGACTTGATTTTTGCCTAACTGAATGATCTCCTCTTTACCAATTGTAGTTTGAGTGTTCTTATCCTTTTTATCAGCAATTGGTATTTTGGTTTGTGTTTCCACTGTTTTGTTTTCAATTTTCTTTTCTGGAACAGTTTGAGTGGCAATTGTAGTTTTAGCAGCAGTTGGTGTTTGATTATCAACAAATATTTGAGTATCAGTTGAAGTAATATCTACAATTTTTGGACTGGCTGCAATGTTTGGAGTGGAAGTTTTTTGAGTTTCTCTAGGGAGAATTTGCAACACTTTGGACACAGGAGCTTTTGCTGTTTTCTTGGTCTAATTTTGGACTGTTTTCTTAGTAGGAGCTTCTGCATTTTTCTTACTTCTAAGGCTATATTGTTTGTGAACTTCATATATTGCAGACTCATAGCCTTGTTTATAGTCAAAGGACTCCCCAGATTCTAACTGTAATTGTTGTAGCATAAATAATTCATGTTCTTCTTGGGTAAGAAAAATAGTATTATCATCATTTATTCCCATTAAGTTAATCTGGGTGTCCTGGTCTTCATCATTTTGTTGGGAATTCTTTGCATAGCTTTCTTGGAAAGGTGGTCTAATCAATTGATCAGGTGTTGTTTCTCTTGATTTACCAGTATTGGTATTCTTCCTAAAGTTGGGATTTCTAATTTGAGGACCTTGTTGTTGATTATCCCACTGAGGTTTTCTTTCCATATTTTCTAATCTATCCATTATTATTTCCATACTCTTTGCTAAACTATCTATTTTACTATCTAATGTGGATGGTTCATCCTTAATGGTAACTCTTCTTTCATTTCTCATCCTAGCTCTTTTAGCTAACAAGTTAGCTTCTACAGTAATTGCATTAATTTGCATCTGTTCTAATGTTTCAGGGTTTCTTTCTCTCAATTGGTAAGACATATCATTATCAAAACCATCTGGAAATTTGATTAAAGCTAGATTTGGTGGAGGTTTGATATTTGTAGGAATTGCATTATAAATGCTGTTAAACCTAGTACAATAGTCCTGAACAGATTCATTAGGAGTTCTTCTAATGTGATGAAGAGTGAAACCCACTACAAGCAGGTTCGCCTTTCATGTACTTATTGGAACCTGCAAGCTCCAATTCTATGTCAAAACTGCGAATTCATTTCCCAAACCTTTGTACTCGATCCTGGGGCCTGTGGGTTATAGGCCCATTTTGTTCCCACTGTGCCATGGCAATGCCTACATATATAACGGATGCACTTTTCAAATGAAAAACCCATGCTTCGAACAATCTTTAAGCTAATTCGGGCGGTATTGTTTTCAAAACCACTCATTGGCTTAACGACTGTGCGAGACTGGTTGGTTTATTCTAAAGCCACCCAACCTGCAAATTGCGTTAGACTGTGATCCTTATTGGATTTTTCTGTGTAAGCAGTGAACATAGTCGATCTCAATTATCGACCTCCAAGCAAGCAAACGGTTTCTGAATTAAAATTAAAGAAATCAGCATTGTATCATCTAACTGCGTTGCGCTTCAATCCATGTTTGACATGAGGGTAATTTCAACTCTCGGTCTCAACTCATAAACCAACGCAGGTTCTGATCCACCATACCTTGTGACAACTCACATTATGACATTTATTTACAATTGGATCGCCATTCCTCCTTCTCAGGGATCGATGGTCGATAAATTCAACACATAGAACAGGGTCAAAAATCATGAAATCAAATTGCAAATAAATAGTGACTTTAACACATAAATACACAGAACTTTGAACACACAGGTACATGGAAAATCCATAAACAATATATTGCTATTATATACAATTCAGATTTCATCTAAGGCATTTCAGCCTTAGTGACAAATTTCACATATGACTACATTGCAATCTCGCTCTGTCCCTCACGCATCACAGGCTCACTGTTTATATAGATTAGAAAAGAATCGATTGAGATCACTCAAAGAAACTCTTGGTCTTCTCAAACACACACATGGCAGATCAGTTACAAAAATTCAGCATCGGTTTGAGAAAATTTTGCCCCAATTGTGGGTGACCGTTCGCATACCCAGCTTCAGACTCGAACTTGAATTCGAATCGCTCAGATGCCCCTGCATCAGACTCTTGAGGCACAAAAATTTATGACCTCCTGGTCATATGTCTTCTTTAACTGTCACCAGTTCTACCCATGTCATCTGTGGAGCTGCTCCTTATGATTTTCCTGTAGCAACATCTCCTAAACAATTCTCACCTGCATCCTCTGCGGAATCGTCCTTCGTGAGCTGCAACAAACCTCTGATATAGCAAGTCCTCCCTGCTACCAGATACCTCACCAAGCTTCTCTCCTAAGCTCCGGATTTTGGCATCTCTCTGGTTTGCTCCTGTGGAACCATTTGAGCACTGCTGCTCTAGGTTGCTGCAATCGTCTCACCTTCCTTTGCTGCTACCTTCACAAAACATAAAAATCACAAGCTTAACAAAACTTCACAAAACTGTACCTCTTCTTTCTCTGTACGCGAATTTCTCCTCTGCAAGAAATCATTTTCCCGCTCTGATACCACTTGATGAAGAGCGAAACCCACTACAAGTAGGTTCGCCTTTCATGTACTTATTGGAACCTACAAGCTCCAATTCTATGTCAAAACTGCAAATTCATTTCCCAAACCTTTGTACTCGATCCTGGGGCCTGTGGGTTATAGGCCCATTTTGTTCCCACTGCGCCATGGCAATGCCTACATATATAACGGAAGCACTTTTCAAATGAAAAACCCATGCTTCGAACAATCTTTAAGCTAATTCGGGCAGTATTGTTTTCAAAACCACTCATTGGCTTAACGACTGTGCGAGACTGGTGGGTTTATTCTAAAGCCACCCAACCTGCAAATTGCGTTAGACTGTGATCCTTATTGGATTTTGCTGTGTAAGCAGTGAACATAGTCGATCTCAATTATCGACCTCCAAGCAAGCAACCTGTTTCTTGATTAAAATTAAAGAAATCAACATTGTATCATCTAACTACGTTGCTCTTCAATCCATGTTTGACATGAGGGTAATTTCAACTCTCGGTCTCAACTCATAAACCAACACAGGTTCTTATCCACCATACCTCGTGACAGCTCACATTATGACATTTATTTACAATTGGATCGCCATCGCTCCTTCTCAGGGATCGATGGTCGATAAATTCAACACATAGAACAGGGTCAAAAATCACGAAATCAAACTGTAAATAAATAGTGACTTTAACACATAAATACACAGAACTTTGAACACACAGGTACACGGAAAATCCATAAACAGTATATTGCTATTATATACAATCCAGATTTCATCTAAGGCATTTCAGCCTTAGTGACAAATTTCACATATGACTACATTGCAATCTCGCTCTGTCCCTCACGCATCACAGGCTCGCTGTTTATATAGATTAGAAAAGAATCGATTGAGATCGCTCAAAGAAACTCTTGGTCTTCTCAAACACACACATGGTAGATCAGTTCAAAAAATTCAGCATCGGTTTGAGAAAATTTTGCCCCAATTGTGGGTGACCGTTCGCATACCCAGCTTCAAACTCGAACTTGAATTCGAATCGTTCAGATGCCCTTGCATCATAATGTTTTCATATTCAGAAAATATTTATAAAGGGTTTTTCTTTCTTTCCCATCTATTGATAAATAATTGATGAAAAGCAGCTAAGTCAGCGATATGATTGGCAGGTAAAGCTTTAAACCATTTCTTTACATCTCCTGCTAATGTTTGTGCAAACAATCTCATTTGAACATCAGCTTCATCAATTTCATGTAATTCAAAGTAATCAATCATTTTGTTTACATGTTGTTGGGCAGTATATTGACCTGTACCATTAAACTGAAAGATTTTACTTTGGTAATCCTGGGGCATGGCATGTAATTGAGCTGGTAAGACCAAAGGGGCATATTTGGCTGCTATGGCTAAGATGCTAGCTTGATTGGGAGGTAAATTTGTGGTGTTTGGTGATGAGGTTGAAGTGCTTGCAGATGAGCTTGGAACACTATAAGATGTACTTGGAAATGAGGTTGAAGTACTAGAAAATGTAGCAGAAGTGCTAGAAGATGAACTTGAAGTGTTTGGAGATGGAAATAAAACTCTAGGTTGAAGAGGAATTTTGGGGATGAATGATTTTGTGGAATGGACTGTGGTGGATATTATAGATGATGTGGTACTAAATAAAGATGAATTTACAGTATCTGAAGGAATGGTAGAAGGCTTAAGAGTAAAATCAGATAAAGCAGCTAATTGAACAGAATGTTGAAAATATGCTTCATCTATATCCTTAATCAAAGTTGCAGTCAAAGCATCAAGTTTATCAAAAGTTTCTAGAGCCTGTGATCTGAATCAAGTGAAATAGTTTCCTTCTTTTCTTCAATAAATTGAATAAAATTAGGATCTATTACACTATCATAGATTGAATTTTCAGATTTAGTTCTAAACAAAGAGTGTTCAAATGATAAATCGAATTCAATATCTTGTAAGCTTGATAATTGTTTAGGGAGTGAATTTGCTTTGATTAATTGACTAGTATTCCCTAGACTTTCTACTGGTTTTTCTTATAATTCTATCAGGATCATCAACAATTATAGCAGGCTGTGGATCAGGATGAGCCGTGGTATAGTATGTTCTTTTAGAAGCCAAAATTTTAATTTTCAATAAAAATGTTTTAACAACCCTAAAACAACCTTAAGGTGAAAAGATGATAAAAAGTATTTGCTTTAAGGTTTATTTTAAACTGAGAACTGATTCCCCAGTGGAGTCGTCGGTATGTTATCACTCCAATAATTTCCAAGGGTTGTCTGTGTGTTTAAAGAAATTTTAGAGGTAACTATCAACCTACTTTTGAGATCAGGATCTAGCCTTCCTAATGCTCAGAGAGGGCTCTCTCTTAATGATTTAACTTTGTTGTTTTTAGTTGATTTTAGGCTAGTTATGTAAGATTGATTGGGTTTGATTTTGATTTGTTTGGTGGAATTACCAATTTAGATGGATAGATGACTGTCTCTTTTCCATTGGGCTATGGAGTCAATGTATCAAGAAAACTAGACAGAATCAAGTCCTAAAGGAAGTGTTCACAGGGCAAGGTAGCTGAGCAAAATCAGATCATTTAGGCTGGATGGTGAAGTGATTCTCAATCGGGATTAAGGAGTAGTTAAGGATTCCTTAAACCGGATAATGAAGGAAGTGAAAGAGGTCAATCGGGATGGGAGAGCAATTAAGGATTCTCAGATCCGGATATCAGAACAAAACATTAAAATGAATAACAGTTCAAAACAGAGTGTACTTAAACAAATTCTGCAATAATATTCCTGTTATAACATTTAAATTTGGAAAACATACAAGTTTATGGAATACTTAAGGAAAAACATGAACAATTGAAAGATACTTCACTGAAGTGGCTCAACACATGAACCCTGTAATGCAATGCCTTTATTACTTGTCCTGTCTGTTGACTTGAAAATGGTACAATAAACTCTTAGGTATTTAGATCAATTACAACTATAGAAATGTTCAGGAATCCACACTCAGTACTTCAAATTATGAAGTATTTATACAAAAACTAATACAAAATATACTAAAACTGATTTAGGAATTATTGAAGGGAAATAAAATATCTTCATGCAAGAAGATAGAGACACCTATATAAATAATGCAAGTTGTCTCTGCTTATTTGGTTTTGCTGACTTATCTTTGATCTTTTGCTGCTTTATCTCTCTGACTGTTGTTTTACGCTGGCTGCCTTTTGACTGTCTTTTACACTGTCTTTCATCTTTAAACTCTGTTACTGTTCACTTTATCATGACTGCTCTTTTACCTGTTTTAGTTTTACCTTTCACTGTAAATCATATAACTTTTCCCAAGCCTCTTCATTTGGTAATTTAATTTTTACTATCCTTCTGTAAATCTCATCAACTTCTGTGTATTTTGCAAAAGTAGGCTTGTTTATAAAGAGATGATTTGCCTCATGCTAGAGGTAAAATAGATTTTCAAAAGTCTGATAGAGTACTTTGCCTGTAGGATTTCCTTTCATGGAGGAATTGTTGGACTGTTCTTTAGCGACTTCTCTGATTTTCTTGTCATAATTTTCATGCTTCATAAATTTGTCATTGATCACCAAAGGATTAGGCATACCTTTCTGTCTCAAAACATCAAATTTGACCATGAATCTGGTTATTGCTAACTCCATAGTTTGACACTTATCTTCAAGTTGTGTCATCAAGTTTCTCTTGGAAATTACCTTTCTTACCTCTAAGATTGTTTCTGTTCTGTCACTTATGCCAATTTCTTCTAATTCCTATTTGTTCTTGGAATTAAGAAACTTAATTATTTTAGTGGCCTCCTCTAGCTTCTTCCCAAGTTCCTCTTTTACTTTCTGAATAGCTTCACTAGCTTCCTTGATCAAATCTTTCTACTCAAATATGACTTGGATGGAAGGCCAAATATCATTAACAGAGTTAATGATATTGGTCCACAACTGCTGTTTTTCTTGGGCAAGTGGTTCTTTCAATGTCAATTCTTTTTCTAACTTCTGTATTCTGTCAGACAATCTGTTTGACTTTTGAGTTTCTGATTTATGCATTATTTGTACCAAATTCTTTTCATCTTCTATACTTTTTATTTGTTCTTTAAGTCTATTAATCTCATTTGTTTGGATTGACATGTCCTACATGGCTTTGATCAATTTACCTGCCTCACCATTGGGATGAGCTGCTGCTGTTTCTTTTGCTGATGTAGTAGCTGGTTGAATTTCTGTTGTCACTGGAACTGCAGTAGGTAATGGAGCCGATGAAGTAGATGGAACTGCTGTTGAAGCTATAGGATTGGCAGCAACAGGAATTGCTTCCATGCTAGTTTTCTTTTCTTGCACCAATTTATCCATTTCATTCTCCATCTCTTTCAATTGCGCTGTCAACTGAATGATGAGATTCATCATTTCATCTTTCTGACCTTCATTCTTTAGGACTTCTTTAGTCTATGAATGTTCTGTTGGAGGTAGTTTCAGTGGTTTCTTCAATGCAACAATGTCTGCATTCTTCTTCTTGATGATTTCTTCAGCTGCTTTGATGTTCTTTGGATCATATCCAACCTCCATGACCAATTCTTTAAGTGATTTAATTCTATTATCCTTAGCTTGTGAAGATGCCTTCTCTAGCTTTAATTGTGCTCTGATATTTTCTAGATAATTTTGTAGTTTTTGTACACTCGTAGCTTTCTTGGTCATAGTGGAGTAAATCATTTCTCTTTCTTGCTTATGGAACTCAATTTGATCTATTGGATGTAGATCTTTAGCTTGAACTTCAAATGTTGATTTCTTGTAGTCTGCTGATGACTTTGGAGCCTGCACTGTTGGATGCAAAAAGGTCATTTGCATCTTCCTGGTTTTATAATCAAAGGCTGAAAGCAACCTGCTTTGGTCACTAGGAGTCTGTTTCCAATATTGGGCATAGGTGACAGCTTTCAATGCCTCATTCGTCAATTTGATTTCTTTATATTTTTCCATTATATCCTGTTCTTTGTCCACTGGTTTGCTTGATGAAGATACCTCTACACTGTGTTGCTTTTGAATGATTTGTGTATTAGAGGTTGATGGCTAATGAGTTTCCTCTGAAACTGCTGGAGGTGCATTATCTTTGACCACTATGTCTGTATCAATGATTTCAATTGTCTCAACTATTTCTTCTTGTTCAACTACTGGATTCAATTTGGCCTTTTTCTTATACATTAATTTGAATTTAGTATCAGTAGTGGTCTCAGGAAAATATGAATCTTCTTCTCTTTGTCTCTTTTAGTTCCTGTCTTGTGGGGTTGGAGTATGCAAAATGGAACTAGTATCACCTTGCTTCTCTACCTCTTGCAAAGTATTTTCCAACCACTTTGACTGGTTGGAGTACTTTTCAATTTCTGGTTTAGACTCATGGACAAAAGGAGTCAATTTAAATTTTACTCTTAACTCGCTGATAACTCCCAAAGGATCATACTGCCATTTGAAACTACTGCTGAATTTGAAGTTCTGTAAACACTTATCTGCTTGTTGACTAGCATTCCTATTCTTGCAATTGAAAGGACCAAGCTGGTTCTTAATTTTAAATTGAGGTTTCTTCTTTGCTGACAGAAAATTAACCCCATCTAAGTTTAGGATCTGCCTGATGTATTCGAGTGCAAATAACCTCATTGGGAGGTATTTGGGCAGCTTGTATGGAGTGAGTTGGCAGCCATACACCCTAATTTCAGTGTGGTTCTGGTATAAATACCAGTCTCCTGTTCTACTGTGTTCAGACAATTGTAAGACTTTCTTTATCTCATTACTGACTCTTGGTTGAATGCTACTACTCAGCATGTTGACAATTGGATAAACAAATGCATCAATGAAGTCCTTGTAGGTGACTTTTGTGGAATCCTTTCTGATTAAGGAAGTCCAAAAGACTATAGATTGGGGGTTACCCTTTGTGTCTAGTTTTTGAAGGCTAACTACAACCCTTTCAGATTGAAAGTACAAGAACATATGAAATAAAACAGATGAATACTTAAACATTCATTCCTATGGTAATTTAACTAATTGCTCATGTATGGCATTTGATAAGTATTGAGCAAAGTTAAATGTAGAAGCTGAAGGCTGTCCTGGGCAGAAAATGGACAGAAAACCTAAGATAGAAGCATCTACA
>JAXQQM020063214.1:0-53208 GCA_034641835.2 Pinus albicaulis | reverse complement strand
TGGTTGATCCATGTGGATATTGGTGGTCACTGGCCTATTCCACTTGGGGCTCCACCATTGTCTCTTTCAGTTTTTCAGTTTCGGCACAGTTTACTATTTTTAAGAGTTTTTTGGGTCCTAAACTTCCGGAGCCGTTTTGAGGCCCTAAACGATGTTTTTTGGGAAAACGAAGAGAAACATGGGTCCCAAATTTGTATTCCTCGGATATATCTTTCTAACGAGGTATGGTACGCGTCAAACGGAGATCGTATGCCAAAGTTACGCCCCTGGGAAGTTGAAACACCAATTTACCCAAACGGGGCCCATAGTTTTGGCGCTTCATCTCCTAGGGTTAGGGTTTTGGCTGTTTAGGATTTCCATTGTTTCTAAATAATAAATAGGCCCTCGAGCCTCATTGTAACTCAGTTCAGAGGCCTGTAGCCGCCACATCTCTTCTCAGAGATAGCTACCAATGCCCTAGCTAGTTTTATTTCCATTCTGTCTGTAAGCAAATTTCAGTTCTTTGATATTAATGAAATGAAGTGTTATTTCCGCTGCATCTCTGTATTTATAGTTATGTGTTTATTCTGTTGCGTTCCTGCATAAATCTGGATCAGTGGTATCAGAGCGGTCTGCTTTTTCTCGATCCTTCTTTGCATGTCCCCAACGAGGTCGGGGTATAAGGAGCTAGGGCTTGATCTGGTGGAACCTTTGCAAGATCAGCCTCGCAAACCTCGACGAACGCCCATGGGGGACGAAAAGAAATATGAGGGAGCAGGAGATCCTATCAAAATATTGCTCGAGGAGGCCCTCGAAAAACAAAGGAACGCGATGATGGATAGCTTTGCTCAGATCCTTCAACGGCTGCCCACCGGCGGCGCATCGGCATCCAGTAGCCACTCTGGAGTTGCGACTCCCTTTAAGGTACAAGTAAATTTTTACATTCCCATATTTGAGGGTCAAATAGACGCAGATGCCGTAGATAGATGGTTGAATCTATTAGAAGGATATTTCTCTGTTCATGACTTTTCAGACCGGGAGAAGATTATTTTTGCACTCCTCAAAGCTACCCCCCATGTTAAGGACTCGTGGGAAACCTACTGTGAGAACAAGGACCAGACAGAACCCTCTCTGTTCTCGGCCGTACCAACTTGGAATTCTTTCCGAGACGCCGTCAAGGAACAGTACTATCCCGTGGGGAGCTACGAGGACAAGTACATACAATGGACCACGCTGCGACAACAAAGGGATCAAGATGTGCACGAGCTGACGAATCTGTTCCATACCCTGCGCACAAAGTTGGGTATCAAAGATTCAGAGAAACATTTGGTGCTAAAGTATCGCAGTTGTCTGCACAGATACATTCAGGAGGAAATGGAGTTCCTCGACATCTCCTCGCTTGGTACCGCATACCGGTATGCTGCCAAGATTGAGCAGAAATTCAAGCAGAAGAAGCGAGACTTTGGATCTGTGAATCAAAAGCAAGGGAAAGGTGCTTCCAAACCGTAGAACAAAGGACCGAGCCAAGGCATGGCGGCTAAAGAAAACTCATCGAAGCCACAAGAAAAGAACAGCACCGCAAAGCCAAAGAAGGACACGGGAAAGTGGTGTGAGTTCCATAAGAGCTCCACTCACAACACAAGTGAGTGTCGGGCCAAGCAATTGCTAGTGGCCGAGATGAGGGCTTCTGAGTCAGATGCATGCTCTGACTCCGAATCAGAACCTGAAAAGGTGAATGAAAAAGGGAAACAGATTATTGATGCGGAGCCCAACGCCACTGTTGCCACTGCAAAGATCCAAAAGGAGGAACCGAAAGATCCAGAGGAGGAGGAATGTCTCTTCCACTCCCAGATGTGGGTAAAGGGCTCCCCGGTACAGTTCATTGTCGACAATGGGAGCCAAAAGAACCTCATTTCAGCAGACGCCATGAAGCGGTTTGGCTTGCCGACCACAGCTCACCCACATCCATACACCATCGGGTGGCTTCACCAAGGACGAGATCTCCGCGTCAGCCGGCAGTGTCGCCTTCCCTATAGCATCAAGCCCTTCACGAATGAGGTATTATGTGATGTTGCTCCTATTGATGTTTCTGATGTATTATTAGGACAACCATACTTGTGGAAGCATCATGCTGTGTATGAGTCTCGACCTCATGCTGTTATTGTTACTTTGGGAAATAAGTTGTACAGGATACCAGAGGTACCACCTCCTGCCGCTATCTCTTTGGTTACTGCAAAACAATGCAGTAAGCTCATTTCCCAAACTAGGAAATTCGTTTTCCTGATGATCCACCCCTAGGGCAAGAAGAAGACTGTGGCCACGACCTCCAGACAGGGCTCCTCTGCACAAAAAAAACAAACGGATAAGGTTGTGGAGGAGTACGGGGACATATTCACCTCACCCACAGGGGTTCCTCTGCACTGTCAGGTCAATCACCCGATTGATCTAACCCCAAGTGCGCCACTACCTAATGGACCAATCTATCGGCGCTCTGTTCTGGAGAATGATGAAATCAAGAGGTAGATTCAGGAGCTGTTGCAGAAAGGTCACATTAGACCAAGTTCATCGCCATGTGGGAGCCCGATTGTGTTTGTACAGAAGAAGGATGGGACGTGGAGACTCTGTATTGACTATCGGGCACTGAACAAGATCACTGTTTGGAATAGGTACCCAATCCCACAGATTGATGACCTTTTGGACCAACTAAAAGGTGCAAAATATTTCAGCAAGATTGACCTGAAGTCTGGGTATCACCAGGTACCAATTGAACCCTCCGATGTGTGGAAGACTGCCTTCAAAGCCAAGGAAGGCCTCTTCGAATGGTTGGTCATGCCTTTCGAGTTGACGAATGCTCCCGCCACCTTCATGAGGATGATGGACGACATCTTGCGGCTATTCACCAACTAATTTGTAGTGGTGTACTTGGATGACATTCTGATCTTCAGCCAGACTTGGGAAGAGCACCTTCACCACATCCGACAAGTCCTCCAAACACTGCGGCAACACAAGTTGTGTGCCAATTTTTAGAAGTGCACTTTTGGCATGACCGAGGTTCAATATCTGGGATACATTATTGATGAAAGGGGGGTGCATGTGGATCTAGCCAAGATCCAAGTCATTCGGGATTGGCTAGCCCCAACCACTATAAGAGAGCTTCGCAACTTTCTGGGTCTTGCTAATTTCTACCGGAGGTTTGTGTTGGGATTCTCTCATATCACTTGGCCCTTGAGTCAAGTCACCAAGGGAGGAGCGAGAACAAAATTTTTTTGGTCGGAACCTCAACAGAAGGCGTTCACAGAATTGAAAAATCGCCTCTGTTCTGCCCCAATGCTCACTTTACCAGACTTGCAACAGCCATTTGAGATCGAGACAGATGCCTCTGACTATGCTATTGGGGCAGTTCTTACTCAACAGGGACATCTAGTGGCATTTCACAGTGATACATTGTCTGACACAGTTCACAAGTATCCCACTTATGACAAATAAATGTACTCCATTGTGCAAGCTTGTCGATAATGGAAGCATTACATTTTTGGGAAGGAAACAATCATCCACATGTACCTCACCGACTCGGCAAATTACAGACAAGGAAGGTGCACGATCTCCACTAAGTGGTCCACATATCTACAACAGCTTTCATTTGAACATCAAGTACAAGAAGGGTAGCACCAATCATATTGCAGACCGCTCAAATTTGACCGACCGATCGTACGTCACCACTATTCTCAACTCTGTGGGCACAAGACTTCTTACTGCCGCTTCTCTATGAGAGTGACCCAGACTGCCACACTTACAAGGCACTCTCGGGGCAATGCTGTTCCAAATTTTCACCTCCAAGATGCACTTTTATGTCACATGGGACACCTTTGTGTTCCTTCAAGCGAGCGTGCCAAGATGATATGGGAAGCACACTACAGTCGAGTCGCTGGGCATTTCGGGGTCGAGAAAACAGTAGCAATCCTGCAGAAGTATTTCTATTGGCCGAACCTTCGAAAGGATGTCGAGAAGCACATCAGATCCTGCACTGCTTGTGCCATCGCCAAACCGACCATCAAGAAGCAAGGCCTATATACTCCTCTACCTACCCCTAGTCAACCTTGGGAATCCATCTCCATGGATTACATGTTGGGCTTGCCTTCTACTAAGCAAGGAAATGACTGTGTTTTCGTGGTCGTCGACAGATTCTCGAAGATGGCCATTATGGCGGCCCGCAAGAAGAATATCACAGTAGAATCCACTGCTAAACTCTTCTTTGAACGAGTGTGGGTGCAGTTTGGGATCCCACAGTCTATCATATCAAATTGGGATAACAGGTTCCTCAGCACATTTTGGTCCAGCCTCTGGTCAATGTTGGATACCAAGCTCACCAAGTCCACAGCTTTCCATCCCCAAACAGATGGCCAGACAGAGGTCGTCAATAGAATGATTGTACACATTCTGCGCATGTACAATTCAAAGCATCCATGCACATGGGACGAGATCCTCCCCTATGTACAACATAGTTATAATCGGGCTCTCCACAGTTCGATTGGCCATAGCCCCTTTCAGGTGGGCTTAGGATTCCAGCCACTATGTCCCATTGACGTAGCCATGCCATTTGCAGCTGCTCAGGCCAATTCAGCTCATGTCTAGTCTGAAGTTGACAAAGAAAGTAGCTTCATCGATCGCATTCAACACATCCGCCAACAGGTTCATGATATATTGGACAAAGCCAATGCCAAGTACAAGCAACGCCACGATCAACACCGGGTGCCACACAACTTCCAGGTGGGCGACAAAGTATGGCTACATTTGCAAAAGGAGCGCCTCACTGGACCCCACCGCAAGCTTCGCCCACTCTGATATGGGCCGTACACCATCACCAAGGCTGTAGGGAACAATTCCTTCGAGCTCAGTATTCCACCATTCCTTGGTCTGCACCCAGTCTTCAATGTGGATCGCCTTCGTCCTTACTTCCCACCTCTGTTGGACACCTCGGACATTACAGAACAACTCACACCAACAGAGTTAAATCCAGACTGCATGGAACAGGCCACCACAGATTGTATCATGGACATGCAAATCAAGAACACTCGCCAACAGAAGATCCAAGTATATCAGGTTTTCAAAGTTGGCCAACTCCTGCACCAAGGAAAGTGGTTCACTAGGGACCAAGTTCAACAGAAATTTTCTCATCTCATGGAGGAACTTAACGCAATGGGGACCATTGCTTCCTAAGGGGGGAGGAATGATCCAAGTGGATATTGGTGGTCACCCACCTATTCCACTTGGGGCTCCACCATTTTCTCTTTCAATTTTTCAGTTTCGGCACAGTTTACTATTTTTAGCAGTTTTTCGGGTCCTAAACTTCCGGAGCCGTTTTGAGGCCCTAAACGACGTTTTTTGGGAAAACAGAGAGCAACATGGGTCCATGGACCGATGTTGCTCGTTCCAAATTTGTATTCCTCAGATAGATCTTTCTAACGAGGTATGGTACGCGTCAAACGAAGATCGTATGCCAAAGTTACGCCCCTGGGAAGTTAAAACACCGATTTACCCAAATGGGGCCCATAGTTTTGGCGCTTCATCTCCTAGGGTTAGGGTTTTCGCTGTTTAGGATTTCCCATTGTTTCTAAATAATAAATAGGCCCTTGAGCCTCATTGTAACTCAGTTCAGAGGCCTGTAGCTGCCACATCTCTTCTCAGAGATAGCTATCAGTGCCCTAACTAGTTTTATTTCCATTCTATCTGTAAGCAAATTTCAGTTCTTTGATATTAATGAAATGAAGTGTTATTTCCATTGCATCTCTGTATTTATGGTTATATGTTTATTCTATTTCATTCCTGCATAAGTCCGGATCAGTGGTCTACTCTTTAAACTATTTGTAACAGGCAGAAAGTGGGGGGGGGCTCAAAAGCATAACATTTAATGAAAAACACTATGCTAAAGTATGCTCTGGTTAAACTAAAACTAAAACACAAATATAAAGAAGATATAAAGGATGCAAGGATGTTTCCTTCCAAGCTCTGCCTCTGATGCAGTCTCCCTCTCTCTCTCTCTCTGCTGTGGTGGACTAAGATGTTGGGTGGCCAACGATAGAGTCCTCTTTATCTCTAGCTCCAGGTCACACACTGCTGGTGTTGCTTGGGCAACTTTGGCCAGCATAAAAATGTGATCACCCTTTCTTCATCTCTTGGTGGCTTTATATAGGTGAGTTTCAAATCCTCCTTCCCTCCCTTGGTACGTGATGGATAGTGACCCAAGGGAGAGGCATGATTCCATTGTGTACTCAAATATTCTTTTGTGTGCACACATAGTGTCTAAGGAGGCACTGGTGGCTGTCCTTAGATGGCTTTCACACATGGCGTAACTGTCCTTTGCTTAGTGTGGTCCCAGAAAGAAAATTTTTTCCATTTCCAGGAATGCGTGCTTATCGAGAAAAAAGGTGCACAAAGGGCACTCTTCTCGAAGGATAAAGTGCACAATTCAGCATTTAGGACTAGTTCAAATCTGATTTTCTCAAAACCTTAGAGATTTTAAATATTTATTGATTCCATAATGTGTTCCTGCCCTGTAAATCCTTAGGCTTGACATTAATTGTTGTTGTCTTCTGCTGTAAGATTTTCCAGTGTTAACAGTTGCCCCCTAATGTGTGAGGTCTAGGAAGAACTGTATAGCCAAAATACATTATAGTTTCTTTTCTGTATCGTATGCAGAGAGAGAGAGAGAGAGAGAGAGAGAGAGAGAGAGAGAGAGGCCTGCGTGAATTTTGGAATTGACAACACCTTGCACCATTTCCAAGATAACCATGGCCTAAGGGATCGCCTGCAATCAGACGAAATATACAACATATTTACAAAATTTCAATGAGGCGGCTATATCCCATGCTCGTGATGCTATGGCTAGTTAAACAAAATTGACAGATACATGTGCTATATGTGCCACTATTGTGGTAGTGATGTTGGTGGTTGTTGACGACGACTGCTAACGCCCTTAGGGGTGTTTTTTCTTTGACAATAGGTGGAAAGTGGTACCCATATGTGTAATCTTGGTATGGCATATCACTACAAAATGTACGCATATGTACTGGTTGGTACCTTCCTGTGTAAGCATGGTTATCAGAGATGCTTATGGAGGCATGGGTCTTCGACGAATCTGATCAAAGTGAAATGGTTGTAAGGTACGATATCATCATGACATGAAAGCTTTTGCTGTAGTCGAATGTCAGGAGGATTGATGAAATATATGGACAATGATGCCTCCCACAGTGCCACCCAAGGATACCCCTTTACATGGGGAGGGGTAAGCCAAGGTACCGCTTCTTTTTTGGAAAAGATGTGTCGAGGTCGACAAAAAAGAAGACTTTAACCAAACCAAGGGTCATCGACCTGAGGGGTCGGGGACCTAGAAGTGATGGGTTTAACATAGGCATGTTGGTGAGAGGTGACTGAAAACAGATGATGGGGATTCAATGGCCCGAGGTCGAAGTATACTTTAGCAGCTTGGTGGTAGTCATAGTTATTTATGAAGGAAAAATCCCTGGAGTCGGTAGGACTTCCAGGGCGGGTGTGGAGCAGCTATGAATGTCGTGATGGTGCATGCAAGGTGGTGAAATACTCTGACCAAGGGGAATGAGGGACTACTGCCATGGGGGAAAATATGAAATATGAGGGCGAAGTGGCGAAGGGCATCATTTGCAGTCTTTGTACACTTACCAAAAGAATAAAATAATAGGGTTTGGTTTTTACAAAACACAGAGACAGGTACCCCAAAACATGAAAAGGGGGTCGCTCACTATAGGTGTGAGGACGGTGTTTTGCTGGGGGTAGGGGTCCCATTGGTTGGTCTCATGTGTGGGGTTGATGAAACGACAAATGTCGCAGATGGGATTATGCTAATGGAGGTATGGTGGGCCAAATGCGATGCGTGGAGGTGCGCTTTCAATCTGCTTCTACAACCTGGTCATCCGGGAAGGGGGTTTTGAGTTTGAATGGGAAACTTGACCTTATGCATGATAGATGGATGGGCATGAGGTAATTCTCAGACTGAAATGGTATGTCCATGGCATCACTTGTTTAGTGATATATGGTCTACTTTAGGTGATGATCGCCATGGAGGGGAGGCTCTACCAACCAACACATGCGTTTATCATATACAGGGTGAGGTGGTGATAAACACGGTCGGATATGAGGACCCTATGGTTTATTTCTGATGGAGAAATGATGTCAAGATATGAAAAGTTTCCTAGGACTCTATCACGCTGAGGGTAGAATGATACCTGCTCCAGAACTTTCAGTGGATGGTGTTGTGAATGGTTTGCGGGTTCTTCCTGCAAAAAACAACTACCTCAAGTGAAAGCACCTTCTTTTCATCAAATATTATTTCAAAAACATGAAATTTAGAAAGGAATATGGGAGGGTGCATACCTTTCGGTGCTAAAAATTGCATCGCCTTTGTTTGCCATGGAATACTGATGATGGTGCAACTTACGGTTTGCAGAATGGACCTTCTGATCTCCTGTGATGGACTTCTGAAGTTCTAGAAAAAGGCGATACATATGGGGTTATGGCCCTAACACTATTCATTTTTACTTGCTGAGTTTTGGGAGATCAGATATGATTATCCATCCGGAGACAGATATATATTTCGTGGCCGGGTTACTATCACAGGGTGAGGCTCTGAGGTATCCACTCCCTACTGGGAGAGTGAACCTAGACAAATTCTGGCGGAAACATTATGGTGGTGCGCCTCTGACTGAGGGGTGAATCAATATTGCATCAGTGAAAGATGTGGCCGAGCGGTGTGCTCTGGCTATTATTGTGCGACTAGCAGGGTCGTTTTCTCCACATCGGGCATCGAGCCCGCAAGTGAGAATTTTATGCCGCTTGAGGGGTGGACATCTTTTTGATTTCGCCTGCTTTTGTTTTGATGGTATGGTGTCGCTAGCATCCTGTGCAGCATTATGTATGAGAGGGTGGTGCTATTGAGGCCTGTTGTGGCAGTGCCTATTAGGGGGCTGCAGGAGTCATGCATGAGGAGGTGCGCTCCGGTGATGTCGCGTGGTGGTGGTGGCATGGTGGGTCGTTATTGGAATGACACAACAGAGGCCTAGTTTGGGGCCAACCCACAGATGTTATTTCCATACCCGGATGTAGGGATGGAATTTCAGGGTGATCCAGATATCGGTCTCCATTTTGGTTATGTTTGGGGTCCTACAGGTATATGGCATATTTTTCTGCATTTGTTCGAGTTTTTATGTACTTGTGTGTTTTGCTATTGACACTGACATTCTTTTGGTTACTCCTGCAGATGTTGGCGAGGTAGGGCGCCCAGTGGCCTAACTGGTGGGTCATGATCCTCCACTATGACCTCGTGGTGGCTAGGGGGGAAGTGGTGTAGGTGGACCGGGTGGTGGTGCTGATGGACCTAGCAGGGATGGTGCTGGCCCTTCTGGTGAGGGTAGCAACTTGGCTACAACTGGGGTTGCAGCCAAGCGAGCTCGTGCAGATGCGGTTGAGGCGCGCATTGCAGCACTTATGCCTTAGGTGGCCACTCTAGAGGACTTCTAAGGTCGAGTGGATTGCTTGATCCAAGGGATGCCTACTCGAGGTTTCATGGATGACTTCGAGGAGGTTTGGCTAGAGATGGTGATGGCTTGCAAGAGGGATTATCGGCCCACTCTACGACAGGTAGCTATTGCAGTGGCAACAACAGCTCTGGTGGTGGGTCCAGGTGCTCCTATTGAAGGGGCACCCCCTTATAGTAGTTTTATACACAGGGAAAGCATCCGTTATGAGGATGCTTCCCTTATTTTCGATGACCTTTGTATCTTTGGGTTGGCTAGTGGGCCAACGACCCTATTTTTTGTACTCAGATACACATATTTTTTGATATATATATGAGAGATATTTTTGTGGCTCTATATGGTGTTCTATCTATTTCGGTTTATACATTTTGTGTTATGCTGATGGATTATTATGTTTTTTGTTTTTTATGGTTTAGTCGCAATGCATTCCAGTCTAGGATATTATTAGCTATGCGATCCACTGATTGGTTTTGATTCCTTGATACATGTGAAAATGTAATGTAATCAAATTGTTTGCTTAATATTTTGGCACGCAAATATTTTCTAAATAGGTGTTTGTCTCCAGTCTCAAATATTTGGTTTAGCTACGATACCAATAACTCGGAATCGAGGTAGATATGCATATGGTGAATGCCCTAATGGAGGGTGTCACACATAAGTCCGATGACGGCACCATATTCTTCCTGATTGTTTGTTGCTGATACGATGCACACGTTGTTTGAACACAGTGGTGATCGGTTAGGGTGGTAGATGACCCAGGTAGCTGCAAGTAAGTTTTGAGACGATCGCGATGCTCCATCAACAAATTCAAAAGAGGGTTCGAGTTGGTGATCCATGGTGGCACTTCGAGTGCATTTTTTACATAAGTCCTCGGGTCAAAAAAAAATTCATGAATGGGGTTTCTGTGTACTCTAACTTTAGGGGACAAGGGCTATTGGGGCCCTTATGGGCAGAACTTCTTGAGGTAAAGGCCGTTGACGGGGTTAGCCAGGTAGGTCCCATCCGATTCCATCAAGATGTATGTCCCCTGTCGAAGGCAATTTTTGATGATATAGGGTCCTTTCCACAAGGTTTCAAATTTTCCTAGCCCTAAGGCCTCTTTTGCGACATCATAGTGAAGGAATAACTCTCCCTCGGTAAATGAGCGAGGGGTGATGTGGCAGTTGAATGATGCTTTCACTCTTTTCTTATGGGCCTCATTGTGTTGCAGCGATTGCCACCGACTTTCATCAACTAGATCTAGTTGTACTGGGCGTTGTTCTAGAGGTTGGGTGTCATCAAGGAGTTTGATGGCAGTGTGCAATTTTTGGATCTCACGGAAATCAATGCAAAAGTGCAAGGTACCTTGGTCTTTTGTGACAGGAATAAAGTGGAAATCCTGGGATGAGGGGGCAGTGGGAATCCTATCTCGGCCATGCGATGAGACAAGTCGTATGTGGTGAATTGTGTCACTGGCATGCGGTGGGGGAAGGATCTGAATAATGGAGTCCCGTTTGATCATAAAGTCGGGTCTCTCGCCAGGGTAGTCAATTTCCAGTAGGTGGAATTTTTTCTTAGCACAGAGGTACCTGAATGCTTTCAGTAGTGGGCATACCTCTAGTGCGTGATCTTGACCAGTGCAAATAGTGCACGGCACCACAGTGTTGACAGAGTAGATAGTGTGAGATTCTATGCTACTCGATGTCCCTGATGTGGGCACTTGGAAAGGGTCGATCGTAGAAGAGGTCGTCTTTTGCTTCCATTTCTGCGTCGTTGGTTTATACTTTTCTTCCTCTTTGGTGGATGGTAGGCTTAATGCCACTCGAGCTGCTCTCAGCTTGGGGAGATGTTCACAATTAAATGTATGATGAAAGTGTGATAAGATTCGGCAATAACTGCATGTGATCTTCTCTTGATTTGAAAGAAGTTTCTGATGGAGTGAAGAGACTATGCAGAGACTGTCTGCAAGGGGCTTGAGTTCTTTGCATTTGTTGACTTGGTGATCATTCAAATCACATAGGCCACATGTTATCCTAGGATTTTCCTGGGGTACACGTGGTTGGTGTGCAGTGTTAGCTCCCTATAATCAGCAAGATTGGAAAAGTACGATCTCAGGGAGAAACATCGTTTCAACCACTTTGGGATCCGAGGATCTAGCCCTCCTGAATTCGGAGAGGGATCTCTCCAATAAGTGAAAAGATGGATTTGTCTTTGAATTTTGGGGTAATGATATTAGGATAGTTATGAAGGCCAAGGGGTTGTTTTGTTTTTTGGATGGTTGAGCATGAATACTGCTTGAGGTGGAAATTCCTAAGTGCAAAGAGTTTCAAAGGTGAGAAGTTGCAAGTGAATGGAACAATTAGGCTAAAAATATAGATATAACGCTTGTTTTTAGTCCATTGGGATATGGAGTCATACCAGGGCTTTAATTGAGCAACAACATCAAGAGTGATCCAAGGGGAAAGTCATCTACATCACAAGATTATTGAGATTTAAAATGATGGAATGGGAACAATAAAGTGTTGGAGGGGTGGAAACTGATAATAATTTCACAAGGGATTTATAGTCAGTCCAAAGAAGAAAAGCCTCTTAAGTAACTATTTAAAACCAACCAATGGCAGGGCTAACCATTGACCTCTTGAGCAGGTTTGTATTAAACCAGCTTAATTGACAGACAATCCAGTAATCCACATAATTAACTTCAGAAAGTATGAAAACATATAAGAGAAGACAGAGTGTAAACTTAAGATCAGATAAATTACTTTTAAACCTAGTCTGCTTTCAGTCAACACCAAGGGAAACTTTCAGAATCTGCTTTTGGAGAATAGAAGCTAGAAACAGGGCAAACCATCACTTTTCTAGTCTAAATTTAATAAGAAAATAAGGAAAATAAATTTCAAGAACAATGTTTAAAGAAAACAGTAGGACGAGGGAACTCCAACATTCCTAGCTGCTTAAACTGTATTATTTCATTCTTAAATAAACAAATTGGAGGAAAAAATTGAGATAAAGCTTTTCAGTCAGAGAAGGTTACTAATATACAACAAGTACTAACTCTATAAATGTTGTTTTTTATTAGAGAATAGTGAAAAATATGGCATACATAGAAGGAAAACAATAACAAAGAAAGAGGCACTTCACCAGTGATATAGGCGAGGATCCTAAGAAACAACTTTTTATTGATGTCAAACCAGTTACAGTACTCAGGTCCAATGTTTTAGTTCAGCAATCATCTTCACTATTCAGCCTAACTAATCTATCACAAGCAGAGTTCCAAGGGCCATTGAACACTATTTACAATCAGAAATTTAGGCTCAAGTGTATATCAAGTTCTGCAACCAACCCCTCACTTATATTTTGTAGAAGTATATATAGAAGAATGAGGAGGTGAGATCTGATAAAATATCTCCAATTACAATTAATACAGATTTAATGGCTTCTTGACCTTTGAGGGGCTCAATGAAGAAACCTACATGGGTGCACTCTGTATTAAATGTTTTACATAAAGTTTAAGCTCGGTGGGAGCTTTGTTGACCTTTGAGGCTTAGTGTGGCATCAAAGTAACTCTGCAAATGTTTGTCATTAATTTTCCTACAGAATTTACCTTTTGGCTGTGTTGTGAGGCAGATATCCTCATTTAATCAATAACTTCGGCCTTTGATTGAGTACTTTGAGGCACAGGTGGCATTTTAGTAGCTGGGAGGAATCAATTTGCCTCAGATGTGGCAGTGGAGGTGTTCCTGTTGATAAAACACTTAAGAATTTCTTTAAACTGTGTTTTAAATCGGGGATTAGGCTTTTGATAAACATTCTTAGCCGTGATCCCTGGAAATATGTCTTCCATCCTCTGTCCTGGTTCATTTTGATCTTCGTCACTAATACTCTCTGACTGTGCCCGATTCATGGTTTTTCTGATATACAGGGCTGCACAGGGTTATGTGGCATCAATCCTTCATGAAAATTTGATGAAAACATGTTTTTAACACCCTATGATGATTTTATTTGGTGAATCGAAGGCAGGAAGATCGTCATCCTCTGCCTTCGAATTTTCTTCAAAAATGGCGAGAAAACCATTTAAACCCTGCAAAATACAAACAAATATTAAAAAATCCTGCATATATAGGTTTATTGTTGCAGAGGACGTGTGGGGGAAGTGTGGCCATTGGATGGCATCATCCAACGGTCAGGATTGATCAGGAGAAGTGATAGAGAAGGCAGAAGATTTTTTTAAATCAGAGCCGTCGATTGCAGAGAGATCGATGGTCGAGAGCGGAAACGGAGAGTCAAAGCGGAAAATGTTTGACCGGGCGATGAATCTGGGTGATGGAATATGGGCCATCGATCTATAGATCAGATCGGCAGTGGAAATTAATTGGATGTCACATCGTAGCCTAGCTAACTGTTGGGCATCTTTGGTGAGTGATAGCCATCGAATGGGTAGCCTCAGATCGGACAGCACGCATCAATATCGTGCCAGGTCCATGTCCGAACATTAACGCGCGATGGACAGCGGTTTTGTGAAAAATACTCAGGCCACGTGTCAACTGTTGAATGGAATCACTACCAATCGGGAAAAAACCGCCCTCGCCCAAGGGTGGTGTGATGAATACCCCGCGGTTTTTGGAATGGTGAGTGGTTGGCGGGGACCACCAGGCTGACGGAATCCACGCCGTTGATCTACAAATCGGATCGACGGTGGGGATTGACTGGGGTTTTTTAACCGGTGGAAAAGTTTATAACATAATAAAAATCGACAAATTCATATAACCAAAGATTTTATATATATTTATACTGTGGCTTGGTGCCCGACTGTGGGGCCGAGGGTTATATGAAGGGTAATACGACCAGGGTTAAAAAAGGAGGGGCTAAAGACTAAAATGCATATAAAACATGCATTTCAATGGTTTAGAGGGGTTCCGATAAGGCAAAGAAGGAGTCTTTAAACCTTATCAAAGGGTTTTGATGAAGGGGAAAGGGAAAAATCATGACAATGAGGGATTTTTCATGGGAGATGAAAGGGTTAAGAATTAGGTTAGTTTTGGAAGAAGGGAAGGGGGAAAAAGGTGCTTGCAGCGGTATTCTGGCTTGGAAATCAACAGGATTTCTGAGTTCTGAAGGGAAACAACAGTGAAGTTTTGGACAGAGGAAAGGCACGAGGCCTTCAAGAGTCTTCAAGAGCCAACACTTTTTAGTAATAAAATTTGTTCCTTGAAGGCTCAAAAAGTCTTAGCCACCTTTTGATATAACAAATTTTATAGGTGGTTAACAATGGCTCCACTTGGGGATGGTGCCTTCTTGAAGGCATCAAGAACTTCAGACCTGCATTATCTAGGAGGATGACCTGTGCCACATCCATTAGGTTGCCTTTCTTTTTGTGGATGAAGCACTCTGAAAAAATATTAGCATCCATAAAAACAATGGATCTTCATCAATACAAACTTTCTACCTACCCAATCCTACTGATCTAACATTTTTTTTCATTAGAGTGCACTTGGATTGGCAAACTCTTTTCACAACATTTTATTCTTTTGAAAGTAGGAAACTTAATCTATTTCTACTCCTTATTTCTCCATGGACTCAGATTAAACAGTTGAGCCCATATGATTCTCTACCTAATCTATTATCTGTTGGGATTAAATTGTCCAACATATTTTTATTCTCTAATTTCTACAATAGAAATTCAAAAGCATTCAAGTCAGGATTGAACAGTCTAACTCGATGTTGGTCTATGGCATAAAAAAAGGCTGCACATAGACATTTATTTTGTAGAAAATTTAAAACAAAATGGAAGGCTTAAGATTTGAAAGTTTCTCATCATGGTCTTCTCTTTTTACAGCTCTGTTTTGGCTCTTGTTTGAGCTGCCTCTTCCTTTTTTTCTGGTTCAGATTTTGAGCTACTTAGAACCAGATTTAATTCTTTTTTGACTCAGAAAATAAAACAGATTTGATTCATCTCTCTTTGGAAAATTAGGTTCAGATTTTGAACATGTTTGAACCTTTAATTTCTATCCTAAACTATCTACTGATAAGCCAAGATTAAAAAGTTTGGCAAATCGAATTCACTATCCTATCAGCAGAAAATTTAAAACTAATTAGTCAAGATTAGGCCGTTTGACTAACTAGAAGTGTGTTATTGTAGGACTTTCATTTAAGCTTGCACACTTTCAGATTTGTTTCTCTTTTTGGTATGGGGCTATACCTTTCTTGTTTTGACAATCTACCCTCTTTTCTCTTTTCTTTGTTTTTGTATTTTTGAATCTTTGATTTTTCTTCAAAGCAGAAAACAACAACTAATCTACATGCTCAGAACTGAGCTTTATTGACATTCCTATCTAACCTATTCTAAACATGGAGTAGTTACATTCATCATATGATACAAAAATGCCAATGCAGCCAGCTGAGTAATGTCAAGAAGAAGTAGAAACTCTGGCTACTTGTCAGAGGTATCCATAGAACATATTGAAGATTAACCTTCAATATCAAGGCTATCACAGAAGGTGACAAATTTTTGTCTCTGGCTCTTGCAAAGGATCACTGCTTGATAATTTGAGCCAGTCGGGACCTCCACACACTCTTCCAAAGGATCAACAAAGAAAAGATGGAGTTTCTCTTCCTTTTGGTCCTCCACAATTGGTAGATTATCTACTTCCAAGACATCAACTTTGAGGACTATCTCTTCAGTATGTAGCTTGGAAGTATCGTCATCTTTAATCTGTGCAATAACAAACAGTGAATATTTTCTTTCTCTGAACATATGCTTGCTTCTACTATACATTCAAGTTCTTTGGATGACAGTTTGACATTAATGAAGGGAGAAGTCTCTTCTTGGGAAGATGGTATATCCATAGCAAGATAGTTTTGTATTTGTTTCTCTCCCTCTTCATCATCATCATCTGAACTGGAGGACTCATCATATTTGGTAGTGTTTTCCTCTTGTAACCCTGGTATGCTTGGATTCAATGGGCTGAACTCTGTGAAGAGGTTATTATATTCTTGAGTGGGGGTGTATTCAATGGTTTCCTCTTGCTCAAAAATTTCTTCATTACTCTTCTCTTCACCTTCTGAGTTGAAAGGCTGCTGATTCCCAATTAAGTGAAAGCTTTTTATGATGGATCAAAAAGGATGATTGCGGCTTTCAAGTTGATGATGGTGAAACTCATAACACCAATCAAATACTGGTTGCCTTGCATGATTAGTTTCTACTTGGAAATCATCATCATCATAAGACTGATTGAGGTTTGAAAATTTATTAGAATAAAAATTTTCATCAGTCAAACATATTAGGATATCAGTAGGTCCTTCTTCATTCTGATCCACAAAAAAAATTTCTAAATCCGTACAAAAAATTTCTCTATGTGAATGAGTAAGAGTGTTTTTTTTGCAAAAAATTTCAGAGACTGACTTTTTATAAATAGTCTGATCTATTTCCTTCTCTGTCAAAGGGGAGGATGTTTCCATGTTCTTTTGAACAGAAGTACAACAGTTCTTTGTCTCTTGCGACGACTAATTTTGAGGTTGGATGTCTTCTTGAGCCTCGGCTATAGGGGATGATAAACCAATATTTGAGTTTTCAGGGATATCTTGAGGAATGCCCATTATTTCTTGGATCATCTCTTCCTCAACTTATTCATATATGTTCTTAAAATTTTTCAATAGGAGATTAAACTCATGAATGGTTGTTAAAAGATCTTCAGGATGCATCTCTTCCAAAGCTTCCTCATTATCTATAATGTGTTGGGTGATGTTTTGTGATGGATCATAATATATTGCACCAAATGATAATGATGTAGTGTTTTCTTTATAGTTCTCATAGAACACGTATTCAAGGTCCCTTAAAGAAAAAAAACTACTAGATCTCAAGTATTCATACCAATCCCTAGCTTTTCCTTCTAATGTTAACATGAACATTTTCATTAGGCAGCCTTCATGCCATTCAACTTTCAACCTCCATACATGTATATGAAATTTGATGAGATGTAATAGAGGTTAATCAAAATTTTCACCTTGAAAAACAGGCAGGTTGTCATCCCAATTCACCTGGGGCATCTTATGTGGAAACCCAGGGATATGATCTCTACTCATTGGGGCATATCTTCATTGTATTCTTGGAATCATATTTGTAAATCAAGAAAGAGGTCACTGTGTTTGGTCAATCAGTTCAGGGTCTTCTACCAGTGGAGTCATTTGGTCTTCTGGGAGTTTCAGAGTGTGGAGTTGCCAGGTGGAATATTTTTAGCTCCTAAGGAGGTAAAATGTTTTATGGTCCACCACCATGTGTTTCTTATGGAGCTGCAAGATTTTTCAGGAACTGAATTAGCTCTCAAGGGTGACCTGAAAATAGCTAATAATTTTATCTTAGGAGACTTCCTAAGGATACTTTCTAGGTTATCTACTGTCTCAAGTGGGTTAGGGTCAGGATGGGCTCTAGTGCGAATCTTTCTAGGAGCCACTATGTTGTGTTTTTCAGACCCAAATAAACAGGAAAAGTTCAATTAGGTATGACAGTATTTGAGACGTTAACTAGTCTGTTTACACAAATTTTAAATCCTACAGTCCTCTAACTGAGTTCGAATGATATTACAATGATAAGGGTTCTTCCCAGTGGATTCTTAAGGTCTGTTGAAGATCGTGGAGTGTGGAGTTTCCAGGTGGATGAATCAAATGTTTGAAGTAGGCTAATGTCCACCACTCAGCAATGAGATACCAATATAACCAGAGATTTTGGGTCTTTTGAGTGCCTAAGGGTGTGTAAGATAAAATGCACTCAATCCCCAGTCGAGTCGCCAGAAATGTTAGCTCCTTGTAATCAACAAGATTGGCAAAGTCTGATCTCAGGGAGAAACATCGTTTCAACCACTTTGGGATCCTAGGATCTAGCCCTCCTGAATCCGGAGAGGGATCTCTCCAATAAGTGCAAAGATGGATTTGTATTTGAATTTTGGGGTAATGATATTAGGCTAGTTATGAAGGCCAACAATTTGTTTTGTCTTTTGGATGGTTGAGCATGAATAATTCTTGAGGTGGAAATTCCTAAGTGAAAAGAGTTTCAAAGGTGAGAAGTTGCAAGTGAATGGAAAAATTAGGCTAAAAATATAGATATAACGCTGGTTTTTAGTCCATTGGGCTATGGAGTCATAACAAGGCTTTAATTGAGCAACAACATCAAGAGTGATCCAAGGGGCAAGTCATCTACATCACAAGATTATTAAGATTTAAAATGATTGAATGGGAACAATAAAGTGTTGGAGGGGTGGAAACTGATAATAATTTCACAAGGGATTTATAGTCAGTCCAAAGAAGAAAAGCCTCTTAAGTAATTGTTTAAAACCAACCAGTGGCAGGGCTAACCATTGACCTCTTGGGCAAGTTTGTATTAAAGCAACTTAATTGACAGACAATCCAGTAATCCACATAATTACCTTCAGAAAGTATGAAAACATATAAGAGAAGACAGAGTGTAAACTTAAGATCAAATAAAGTACTTTTAAACCTAGTCTGCTTTCAGTCAACACCAAGGGAAACTTTCATAATCTGCTTTTGGAGAATAGAAGCTAGAAAGAGGGAAAACCATCACTTTTCTAGTCTAACTTTAATAAGCAAATAAGGAAAATAACTTTCAAGAAAATTTTTTAAAGCAAACAGTAAGACGAGGGAACTCTAGCATTCCTAACTGCTTAAACTATATTAAATCATTCTTAAACAAACAAATTGGAGGAAAACATCGAGATAAAGCTTTTCAGTCAGAGAAGGTTACTGATATACATCAGGTCCTAACTCTATAAATGATGTTCTTTATCAGAGAATAGTGAACAATATGACATACATAGAAGGAAAAAAATAACAAAGAAAGGGGCACTTCACCAGTGATATAGACCAGGATCCCAAGAAATAGCTTGTTATTGATGTCAAACCAATTACAGTACTCAGGTCCAATGTTTCAGTTCAACAATCATCTTCACTATTCAGCCTAACTAATCTATCACAAGCAGAGCTCCAAGGGCCAGTGAACACTATTTACAATCATAAATTTAGGCTCAAGTGTATATCAAAGTTCTGCAACCAACCCCTCACTCATCTTTTGCAGAAGTATATATAGAAGAATGAGGAGGTGAGATCTGATAAAAAATCTCCAATTACAATTAATACATATTTAATGGCTTCTTGGCCTTTGAGGGGCTCAATGAAGAAATTTACATGGGTGCACTCTGTATTAAATGTTTTACATAAAGTTTAAGCTCGATGGGAGCTTTGTTGACCTTTGAGGCTTAGTGTGGCATCGAAGTAACTCTGCAAATGTTTGTCATTAATTTGCCTGCAGAATTTACCTTTTGGCTCTGTTGTGAGACAGATATACTCATTTAATCAATAACTTCAGCCTCGGATTGAGTACTTTGGGGCACAGGTGGCATTTTAGTAGCTGGGAGGAATCAATTTGCCTCAGATGTGGCGGTGGAAGTGTTCCTGTTGATAAAACACTTAAGATTTTCTTTAAAATGTGTTTTAAATCGGGGATTAGGCTTTTGATAAACATTCTTAGCTGTGATCCCCGGAAATATGTCTTCCATCCTTTGTCCTGGTTCATTTTGATCTACGTCACTGATACTCTCTGACTGTGCCCGATTCATGGTTTTTCTGATATACAGGGCTGCGCAGGGTTATGTGGCATCAATGCTTCATGAACGATTGATGAAAACGTGTTTTTAACACCCTATGATGATTTTCTTTGGTGAATCGAAGGAAGGAAGATCGTCATCCTCGGCCTTCGAATTTTATTTAAAATGGCAAGAAAACCATTTAAACCCTGCAAAATACAAACAAATATTAAAAAATCTTGCATCTATAGGTTTATTTCTGCAGAGGACGTGTGGGGGAAGCATGGCCGTTGGATGGCATCATCCAACGGTTAGGATTGATTGAGAGAAGTGATAGAGAAGGCAGAATATTTTTTTAAATCAGAGTCATCGATCACACAGAGATCAACGGTCGGGAGCGGAAACGGAGAGTCAAAGCGGAAAGTGTTTGACTGGGCAATGAATCAGGGTGATGAATATGGGCCATCGATCTGCAGATCAGATCGACTATGGAAATTAATTGGATGCTGCACCGTAGCCCGGTTAACTATCGGGCATCTTCGGTGAGCGTAAGCCGTTGGATGGGCAGCCTCAGATCGGACAGCACGCATCAATATCGTGCCGGGTCCACGTCCGAACATTAACGTGTGATGGACGACAATTTTGTGAGCAGTACCCAGGCCACTCGTCAACCATTGAATGGAATCGCTGCCAATCAGGAAAAAACCGCCCTCACCCAAAGGCCGTGCGATGAATACCGCACGGTTTTTTGAATGGTGAGTGGTTGGCGAGGACCACCGGGCTGACGGACTCTGCGCCCTTGATCTGCAAATCAGATCGATGATGGGGATTGATTTGGGTTTTTTAACCAGCAGAAAAGTTTATAACATAATGAAAATCGAAAATTTCATATAACCAAAGGTTTTATATATATTTATACTGCGGCTTGGCGCCCGACTGCGGGGCTGAGGGTTATATGAAGGGTAATACAACCAGGGTTGAAAAAGGAGGGGCTAAAGACTAAAATACATATAAAACATGCATTTCAATGGTTCAGAGGGGTTCCGATAAGGCAAAGAAGGAGTCTTTAAACCTTATCAAAGTGTTTTGATGAAGGGGAAAGGGAAAAATCATGAAAATGAGGGATTTTTCATGGGAGATGAAAGGGTTAAAATGAGGTTAGTTTTGGAAGAAGGGAAGGGGGAAAAATGTGCTTGCAACAATATTTTGGCTTGGAAATCAACAGGATTTCTAAGTTCTGAAGGGAAACAACAATGAAGTTTTGGACAGAGGAAAGGCACTAGGCCTTCAAGAGTCTTCAAGAGCCAACACTTTTTAGTAATAAAATTTGTTCCTTGAAGGCTCAAAAAGTCTTAGCCACCTTTTGATATAACAAATTTTATAGGTGGCTAACATGCAGTATTATCAGGCTTGACACACCATTGCAGTGGTGGGGATGTTGAGCCGACGATGTATCTTTTTTTCCATTCTCGAAGATTGTCCTGTCTCTTTTCTACAACATTAATCATGTTGATAGTATTGCAAGACATAAGTACAATGCCATTCGTAATAATTACCCTGACATATCAAGAAAAATATCCTTGATATGGGGGTCCCATCGTGCTTGGTCTAAGGCCGGGAGGGGAACAAACGTCGCAATGTTGCTAAGTCAAGGCAATGGATGACTATATGGTTTGTCTTTTTGCATAACATGCATGTGGGTGTGTTTTTTGAAGTGCCATTAGGGGTAAGTAGCGGTTCCCTACTAGGCCATTCTTCGGCTTACAAGAACATGATAGACCCTCTCATCTCCTCTACTTAGGTCATGGAGCTGCATGTGGACTCGGCATCCATATCTTCTTCTTGGGAAAGGCAAACTATGGCTAAGAAAATGCTAGCTAGGGCTAGCTGGAAGTGAGATATGTAGTGACAGTCCTCTAAAAGGTGATTGTTAGCGCATAACGGGCATGTGAATTGAGCTGCCCATAGCCCCACATAGTAAACTCTTTCGATTGGATACCATCTGTGAATGAGTTCCAATGATGCACACTCTTTGAGGTAGTGGCCACATTCATCTCATAGCGTACAACGTATAATGGGCATTACTAGGGGACGCTCTACAAATCTATGTTCCTCTTGTAAATATAGGATGGTATGCAGCTCATCATTGATAGACTAGATGGAGGGATCCTCTTGATAAGATCGCTTGATAGCATGTAAGGAATCCCTATATCATGGTATTTCTGTACAATGGTGGGTATAGTGCCCATAGGTGTCATAGAGAGCACACACATGATTGGTACGCAGCGGTTTGCCTGTTTTTTTCTAGGCAAGTTCCTTTTTGCGAGAATGTGGCGTCAAGACGTCTACATCAGAGCCGAGGAGTGGTTGTAACTCGTCCAAATCTGGACATATGTGGGTAGGGTGTCCTATGAAATCACATATAGCAGATGCCAATGAATCCCTTTTGCATGGTAGGGGTCACCACTTTCTTTCCTCTTTTTGCAGTTTTCTTGGCCATGATAACCGGTTTCGTAATGGGAACTTCCCTTGCGGGGGCGGTTGCGACCATTTCTTAGGTGGGTGAGGGCTCCTCTGGACTGAGGGGCTTTAACCCTACAACAGTAATGTTGGTGCCTCCTGTTCCAGAAGGGGGAATGAGGTACCAAATTTGGAATGCCAACGATATGTTGGGTAACACCAGAGTTGCCAAAACCTGCTGGGAGACGAAGCCACATGGAGGGTAGAGGAAAGGGGTTTGGGAGGCAGCGTAGGCTATAGAGGTTGCGGTGGATGATTCCTCAGTGTCATTAATACTTGAGTTTGTGTCCTGACTAACCTCGGTTCTTGATGTGGACATCATGCACACTGAGGCCCCTGTGACATCGAGCGATACCTCAAGGATAATGGGAGGATCTCCTAGGAATGACCCTAGTGCAGGCGACGGTTTGAATTGGCCAGGGACATATTCTTGGTACCATGAAAGACCATCTGTGGCTGTATATACATAGGGTATAATTACATCCGTGTTGGTCAGGGGACGCTTTTCACTGTGCATCAGCTGGTTTGCTGTAATGATTCAATCCTCGTGGGGGAACATCATAATGCGGAAGACGGAGGATGCTATGGCAGACATGGAGTACATGTAACTCCACCCAAGGAGTATGTTTTAATCCAAGTAAGCATCCAATACTTTGATGTCTATGTGGACCGTCTTGCTAGCTAAGAAAACCGGTAAATTTTGGTAGAGGCTAACCGGAGTCGAGGGACAACCATCTTATGCTCTGAGTGTGATGATGGAAGGTTTCAATTCGGGGGATCCTAACTTCTGCCACACATTTTTTGACATGATGCATGTCAATGCACCCTCATCAATAACACATCGTTTAATAATGATATTCTGTACCGATACTGGTATCTGGAAGGTAACCATGGAAGGAAGCCTAGGGGTGGCTTTGTCTAAGTCAAAAGCCATCATGAGTGTATTGACGGGGTCGATAGCGCCTAAAGCAAAAAGTAGGGCTTTTCGTTGCTTAGGGCATGACTACAGTATTCCCAATGTGGAAATAGCAGCAGGTGATTGAGCTAAATCATCCACGATGCTATAATTATGGGCTGCTTTGGAGTAGTTACATACTCGCCTATTAGGTCCCTTTGCCATATTTGTCAACGGTTATATAGGGATATTTGGAATGGTCAAAGGTGTAGTCGGTGCACTAGTACTATCCCTTGACATATTGGTGTCTGGTGGGGTGTCGTAGCTACGATTCTGAGTCTGGAAAAACATTTCTTCCCCAGTCATGTAAATTTCATGGTTTCTTTTCTCGAAATCTTCTGGGTTTTGCTGTTGAGTGCTGACCTTTCCTTGACGGGGGAAAGGTTCTTGCATCACCGTAGTTTGCTGGGAAGACCCTCCTTGTCCTCAGTTACTCTGTAGCTTTTTAAGCTCAGGGAGTTCGGGACAGTGGTGAGTATAGTGCCCGTACTCACCACATATTGAACAAGAATGGTTTGTTCATAGAGTTGGGCTTTTTCCTTGCCTTGGGGCAGTGCTTGGATCCTGGTTTTGATTCTGGTTGGAGTTTCCTCCAGCCTGGGATCGCGGTGGGCGTTTTTGGTTGTTGCCCCCTTGTCCAGGGTTCCCTTTGGGCTTGTTTTTTGTCTTTTTCTTAACCACGTTAGAAGGGTAGTTCTCCTGATCATACTGGTATGGTTGATTTTGAGACATCTGCACAAAGTTCACCTGTGCATTAGTTTGTGTAGGTGGGTTGTGTGCTTGGGACTGAGCATAATTTTGTCCCGTGTTTGCACCTAGCCATTGGGGGGGAGCTCTTCCGTCAATGTTTCTTCCTGCGTACTGGGTCCCCTCAGCCGGAGGATAAGGTCCTCCTTGGTGATACGCTTGTGCCCTATTAGTCAAATTTTTCTGCTACATATGATGACTTTGACATCCAAGTTGAGACATATTCTGGGTAGAATTATGTGTGTAACCGGGATTTTGACTGGTACTACCTAGTTACCCTTGGGTCATTGACCCAATTAGTCCATCTGCAGAGTTAGACATGCCTAGAAATTCTTGATACGATTGCAGGTGTGGGGTGTCAAGAAAGATATTGTAAATGTATCCTGACTGCGTATAGATCAGTTCAGGTTGATGGGCTTTACAGATGGTGTCCTCTTCGGATGTGGGGTTGTGTTGTGCCACATCCTTTGAAATCTCCGCCGTCAGAGTTTTCAAGAATAAATCTAAGAGGACCCAGTTTTCGAGTTTAGATTTGCATAAACTACGACACCGCCTCCATTCAATGAGATGGTCTGAGATATGGATGGAGGGGGATTGTCTGAAATGAGTCAGTAATTCCATTCCCGAATCGTGGTGAATGGGAAACTAATATTATGTGAGGAACGTAGTAGCAAGAGAGCTAAAGGTTCCATGTGAAGCAGGCGGTTGCTCCACATACCATTTCAAGGCCACTCCCATAAGAGTGCGTTGAAATAGGCTCAATCGAATAGTATCTTCTATGATGCTATTCGATGAGCACCACAAGTGAAAGGTCATTACATGAATACCTTGGTCTTTCACTTGCTTACCTTCAAACTTTGGTTGTATCCGAAGGGAGCTTCGTGGGCATGGGAGGCCAATTGGGGTTGTGTGCGATGGGGTCATTTGTGAGCTTAATTAAATTGGGTAGATTTAACGTGGCTAAGAATGGTGACTAAGAGGTTGATGCCATGGCAACGTGTGAAGACACAAATTTCTGGTTAGAATGAGGGTTAGTCTTTGATGTACCTTGTGAATTCAGTTGGTTTCCCGTATGGGATGCACTCCTCTGCCCCCTAGGGGACGAGGGGGGAGTGGTGTGTGGTGTGGTGTTGGGAGACCGACTAGGGTTCCCAACTAAGGTTTCTCCAAGAGAGGATGAACCAACTATCGTGGCAATTTTCCATCTTTGATGCCTAAACAGTGAAAGACCTGGAACCCCTCTCGGTAATGGGGGGAGATCCAAAAGACGCCTGGATCGACGAGGTTCCATTGGGACCATTTGGGTGTCGACCAGGTTAGGTTTTGGAAAAATTTGAGGGGATTTAGTCTATGAAAATGACAAATTTACATAAAACAAAGCAAAAAATGAAACGAATTTTCCCTTTAACTTTAATCTATGTGATCAACCAAGAAAAAATATGGTTTTTTTAATTTGCACATGATACTCAAAATCCTAGAAGACCTATGCATCCTCATACACTCAAAAGTAACTGGGCCTTGAGAATATTTCTTGCGAGTGCTGGCACAATGTCCCGTAAGAGCTGGCAATGCCCCCATTCAGCCGAAGAGAATCCACCAAGGTAAGGGTAGAGGGTCTGGCGCTTGCTTACACCGTCACCTATAGAGTAAAGGATGCCATAGTTTTTGGCCACTAAGAACCACTGTCCCACGTGATCATTCGAGTCTTCATCTTCTTGGTAGTCAGCTAACAATACTGAGTATCAGCCGAGTCAGGTAGCCCCAATTGATACCGCACACACTGCGCCTAAGCCTAACCCCCTTTGAATCGGGTCTCTGCCGCACTCGGGTTTACTTTTCTATGGGCTGATAGGTGGATTTTAAAGCTCCCTAAATACACAACTTCTATGTTTCAATATGAAGTGTGATCATGGCAGCTTATTGGATGCCTACCCCCTTGATCCTAACTTAATCTATAAATTCTTTTGTGGCCCCTGTGGGGAGAATTTAGTGAGTTGTTTTAACTTAGTTTTAGGTGGATTTCTTTTCTTAGTGGGTGAGTGTGTGTGAGCGTATGGTGAAAAATCTCATAGTTTGAACATATGGATATCGGTGATCCTTTACAAAAGTCTCCTAGTTAAACTACGTGACGTTGTTCCTTGCTAAAATGGAAATCATTTGCGGATAATGGGCCGCTTCCAAAACTTCCTAGTTAATCTATGTGAGTAACTAAAGGGAGACGGAGAATCACAAATATAGAGCATTCATATGCTTGCCTAGGGTCACCAAATGGTGCAAAGGCAACAGATATTACTTTCTCTAATCGGCGATTCAATCCTAGTCCCGCAATTTCCTAAATGCAAAAATTGAATTTAAGCTAAACAATTTCTACACTAGCTTATGCATGTGTGGTATTGGGCCACTTACTTGGACTAGTTAAACTAAGTGTGCATACCAGACTTTGCAAAAGACATAAATTGTTCAGAAAGCAATGGTTAATTCACCCCCTACTTGAACTATGTGAAGACTTTTTGCAACAAACCAACTTAAATGAAAACTAACTCTATGCCTATAGAAAGCAACAAAAAGTGAGTTCTCAAAAGCTATGGGGTATCAACACAAGTGTTGGCAGATACATTAGGGGCTGCCCAGCACAGTTACAAGAAAAAAAAATGCAGAATATAGGGAGAAAAATCTCAGTCTGCAATTTGTGCACAAAAAGCCTTGACAGGTGCGCCCTCCTATGCGCAGGTCAGTCCTAAACGCGCACAATGTGCCTCTGTGAGGAAAAATTGCGCGCAAAAATCTTGCAAGTAAAAATATTAGGAGCTGCCTTATTTAGTCTGTCACTTCAATGAGTCTAGGGACTATAAGATGGATTAGAGGACTATTAGCTCCACTCCAGCATAGACAAAGGGTCTCCTGCAAAAGATGGCACAACCACATAAACTTGGAACACGTCAGTGGAGTCACCAGTCCTGTTGTGGTGGATTAGTTACACGGGTGTACGAAATTGCACCAGCTTAAAGAGTGTGGTCTACTCTTTAAACTATTTGTAATAGGTAGAAAGTGGGGGAGCTCAAAAGCATAACATTTAATGAAAAACACTATGCTAAATTATGCTCTGGTTAAACTAAAACAAAAACACAAATATACAGAAGCTATAAAGAGAGTCAAAACGATAATAATGCAAACAATGGCTCGATGGCCTCTTCTTATTAAATTTTTGAAATGGAGAATAAATTTTGCCCACTTGCCAAAGGGTCCCTAGGCAATGGCTCTAGGTCCCGGTGCAAGGATGTTGCCTTCCAAGCTCTGCCTCTGATGCAATATCTCTCTCTCTCTCTACTGTGGTGGACTAAGATGTTGGTTGGCCAACGATCGAGTCCTCTTTAGCTTCAGCTCTGGGTCACACACTGCTGGTGTTGCTTGGGAAACTTTGGCCAGCATAACAATGTGATCACCCTGTCTTCATCTCTTGGTGGCTTTATATAGGTGAGTTTCAAATCCTCCTTCCCTCCCTTGGTACATGATGTTAGTGACCCAAGGGAGAGGTATGATTCCATTGTGTTCTCAAATATTCTTGTGTGTGCTCACATAGTGTCTGAGGCACTAGTGGCTGTCCTTAGGCAACTTTCACACAAGGAGTAACTGTCATTTGCTTGGTGTGGTCCCAGAAAGTGACGTTTTTCCATTTCTAGGAATGCGAGCTTATCGGACAAAAAGGCGTGCAGAGGGCGCTCTTCTCGAAGGATAAAGCGCACAATTCAGCATTTATGACTAGTTCAAATCTGATTTTCTCAAAACCTTAGATATTTTAAATACTTCTTGATTCCACAATGTGTTCCCGCCCTATAAATCCTTAGGCTTGACATTAATTGTTGTCGTCTTCTGCTGTACGATTTTCCAGTGTTAACACATATGATAAATAGTTTTATATTTCCATAAAAATAAATGTATTTTGATAATTATTTCTATATGTATATTTTATAAATAATATTTACAAATTAAAATTAGAATAATAATAATTTTTTACTTTTAATGTTAAATAAATTTGATATAAGAAATATAATAATATTTATAATAAGGTTTGATGAAATTAATTCTTACATCATAATTGCATTGTTTTCTCATGAAATCATTGGCCACGTGAAAAGGATTGACACCATTTGGTTCATTATTTTCATAATCCCCTTGTTTTTCACCTTTCTAAATAGATCCTCTCTTATTGATCTTAACAAAGGTGACCATTGTAACCTTTTCCTCCTATAGACCATCTCATTCCTCACCCATGTTTCCCAACCAAAGATATAAAAAGGAAAGTAGAATACCTAACAACTCCCATGCCATCATCTTAGCCCTTTCATACCAACACCTCAATCTCATCAATAAATATGAGAACTCTCCTTAAACGAAGTGGTGCTAACTAGGAATTCAATGGAGAATCCCCAGCTCCCCAGAGTTCACATGTTCAACATGACTCTTCCTCTATCCATCATTGTGATTGAATATGCATGTCAATAGTTAAATTTATTATAATAAGATGAACTAGTACGCATATTCAATAGCCGTGGGACAATGTTAATCAATCTAATTTAATAGATCCCCAAAATGTGGAAGCCAAAAATTAAATAATAAACCTAAATGTGCCCATGCATAAAATGGTTTCGTTGTTGTTATATAATTCAACCCCATAGTGCATAGAGACCAAATCATTAATTCTAACTTTGTATACAGAGAAGAAATACTCAACATGATGTTATGGACTTCAACATTTTATTCAAATACAAAGACATCATCCACAAATCTATTCAGGGTAAGAATGAAAAACATTCCTTTTGACTTTCAAAGTTTTGATTCATTGAAGACAATATGAATTTTTAATTTCAAAAGTGTCTGTAGTGCCTTGTCCTACTTGACTTGAGATGCACATGTTTAGTTTTATTTTGAATTTTGGGAATAATATTGTGTCTTACACTATATTATTTGAGGACATCAAATATTGATAATTCAGTTAGTGTTTCATGTGATGATGATTCTGGTTATGCATTTTGTACTATCAGGATATAGTATGTTGATGATATTAATGTTACTAGATGGAAAATTACAATGATAATATAATATGTTGTTAGTAGCTGAAATCGATGATTTTAATGCTACTTGTCATGTGTAATTTATGATGACTAATAATTATGATAATATGCTACTGATGGTTGTATGAGTATGGTAAGAGACCATGATACTACATAGACGAGTGTTTGGGCAATGATTTCTATTTGATTATTTAGTAATATTTGATATTGAAAATGAATTAACAATGATGAATAAGTTTATAAATACTAATGACATGTATAGTGGATGAAAGCACAACATATGTGCTTGTTTAATGTCTCACATATGAGAAATGGGTTTGTATTGAGTGATCTTAATTAGAGGGGTTGAACAATATCCCTTATTCCACCCACTAGCACTCTAGTCATGCCTTAGGTTGGGAAATTTCACAACGAAGTTGCATGATGTCATGAGAGTTGGACTGAGGATTCTATCACTCATGATTTTTAACTAAAGGGAACACATTAAAGTAGACACCTTAATCCATAGTTATCATTTCTTTCACAACAAATGATACCCTAGAGTTAATGGTTGTCCACATTGTAGTGTTGATTTTCCCCTCAATTAGTCATAAATACTTAAAGGGAAAGTGTTGTTGAACCCTTGGAATTACATGAGGTAATTCCTAAAGTGTAAAATGAGTTGGCACCCTCAGTATCAAGTAATAAAAAGTAATTAATTGTTGCAAAATGTAGCAGTAAATTCCTAATTTGATGTTGCCTTGATTTAATTGGAAAATTCGAAATTCTGCATCAACAGACAACTTGGATGAGTTAAATGAGGTGACGTGGTTGTTATTAATCAGTTAGATTAGTTAGTTCGAGTTAGGGACATGAATTTTAGTTGTGTGCAGTGATTCCTATATTTTAGGAGCCTATGTTGAGTTAATTTCAGTTGTGGAAATCTAATTCAATTAAATTAAGTTATGGTCAGTTAAAATAGTTTTAACTGTTAGAGGAACTAATGGAAGGTCAAGTTGTGGAAGTGTAACTTCAACTCACTTAGTGATAAACTAATTAACTAATAAATTAGCCCAAAATAACTAATCCATGCATATAATTCGAGTTACCCAGTTGAGATAGATATTCCAGGGCAATGTACTACACAGGTGCTTCACTCAATGGACCTATGACATATCACGTGCATTCATGGCATACTAAACAATACCCCTAATTTTACTACATATTAGAAAATACACCTAAAGCTAACATTATTTAACCCCCTACCAATACAAATCTAATACACCTCCCCAATTAAAAAAACCCCTACTTTCACTAGATATTGTAGGTATCCATTTTTTTCATTAACTTTAAGCTCCATTTTTTATACTTGAAAATATAAAAATGATTTACCTATGTATCCCCCAATATATTATGTAATTTTTTCCTCAATATATATCCTCCAATATGACTGCACGTAGTATGGTATTTCTACCCCAATGAAGCCCACGTGGTGTACTATTAGTTGTAGATTATTCCAAAGTGTAAATGTGGTGCATGTAGTCAAAGGATGAGCCTAAAGTAATTGAAAAAATAAAATTGATAGAATTTCCTATTTAATAGGGGCCTAATTCCTCAAGGAAAAACACAAGGAAATAGGAGCTTGGAGGGCTTTAAAATTGGCCAAGTGTTGGCTAGAGTGAGTCAGTCAGGAAGAGGGATAGACTATACACTTTCAAGTTGCGCTCAAGCTTGAGAAACATATGTATTTGATATTTATTCTTTGATTAATGCAAGAAAATTAGGAAGGGGTTTGTGAACAGTTTCTTTCCTTTAGATAAATATTTGTGTATGTGTGATAAATCTTCTTGCATGTTTATGATTTTTATTCTGAATCGTGAACTGGATTCCACAGATGAGTGATAGATTTGAGTCTTGTGTTTTAGTAAATTTCATGAGAATTTTGTAGAAATTACACTAATGGATTCAATTCAATCATGAAATGTACTAAAACAATATATTGAATCCTTCTACAATATTTTCAGAATATAAATCATGATGGCTCAATTGCATGCAAGTAAGATAAATAAGTAAATCAATCGCACAACACAAGAATTTCCTGGGGAAAGAAACTTCTCAAAACCCCTCCATATTTATTGTATAATCAACCAAGGAACCATGAAACAATAAAATGCATGTGTGCTCACGAGAACCTCATACACTCTACCAATTGTATCACACTAATCTAGGTAAAATTAGACCAATACATAGCCAATTTCTTGCCCACCTTCAGCCTGCCTTGCTCACGCAATCCCTAAGAAAAATAATTCCTATTAAATATAAATTCCAACCTTCCTTGACTACACATTCCATCATGGTCATCCCGTGGCTTTATAATTGTGCTCAGGAAATTCACTAATAATACACATGATAGTTTACTTACCTTTAACCTTCATCTCAACTGGGTCATCATTAGAATTGACATACATTCAACTATTAATAGTGAATCATTAGTTACTTGGTAGATCAATACTTCTGAATTAAATCTAATTTAACTCACTTGACCTCCCACTAGCTCATCGTTCAGTAAGAACTAGTTAAACTGATTTTAACTCAATTAATTTGAGTCAACTGATTTCACTCATACCACACTAGTGCTACAACTGCAAATAGACCCTATAAATAATATAATCACTCTACATGCCTCACCATTGACCATAAACTCGAAATTCTTGAGCTAACTAAGTCTATCAAACTTAGTTAACTATTACAAGTTGTTATGAGATAAGATTACAATTTATTGTCCAATTTAAAAAATTAGATGCCCGCATTTAGCACTAATGTGTCACTAAATTCCTCACTTATGTGTGACTAGAATCCCACACTAATATGTGGTGCATTTTCTTGTTGAATTTCAACAGTCCTTCTCAACAATAAAGGGATTATTAGCTACCCAGATCTTGCCTCTATGGTATTTGAATTTTCTCTTTGCAAACGGCTTCATCAAGAGATCTGCATCATGATCCTATGTGGGAATGTACCGCAACAACATAATGTGCCTCTAAACACAATCTCTGAGATGGTGGTACCGGATGTCAATATGGTTGGAACTGTCATGGAATACTGTATTAACTGATATTTTTATGAAACTACGGTTATTGCAATGTATCATCGTCAGATCCATCTGATGAACAAAAAAATCGACAAGTATCTTCCTCATCCATATGGTCTCACATGCAGCCCAACTAGCTGCCATGTACTCTGCCTCGACTGAACTAAGTGCAACTGATATCTACTTCCTGTTGTACCAAGAAATTGTTGTTGATCCTATGTTGAAGATTCACCCTAATGTGCTCTTCCTATTTGAGGGACTACTTGCCCAATATACATCGGTGAATCCATGAATTTTCACTCCCTCTGTTCATTTGTACCATAATCCATACTCTATAGTGCCCCTGAGATATCTCAAAGCATGCTTCCCCGCCTTCCAAAAGAGCTTTGTAGGATTAACCATAGCTTGACTAAGCTGGTTAACTGCATAGCATATGCCTGGTCGTGTGTTCACAAAATACATAAGTGAACCCACAATCTGCTTATAAACAGTAACATCCACTACCTCACCTGAAGTAGCATCCTCCATCCTCTAGTTTCCCGCAAGAGAATTCTCCACGGGTTTGCTGCCCTCCATGTGAAAATTCCTTAGAATCTCCTTGTCATACTTTCCCTGAGATACAAATAGCTCCCCATATCTTTGTCATATTTCCAAGCCAAGGAAATAATGCAAGATCCCCATGTCCTTCATCTCAAACTCTCTTGCAAGATCCTCTTTACAAGAAGTTATGAGATGATCTTCACCTCTCAATATAAGATCATCGACATAAATTAAAATAATCAAAATCTTACCATCAACCACAATATTAAATAGGTTCGCATCCGCTTCACTCTTTGTGAAGCCCAACCTGGTGAAATAGTTGTCGATCCTTGTGTACCAAGCATGAGGTGCTTGCTTCATCACATACAATGCTCTCTTGAGTCTACACACATGCGACTCCCTGTCAAAGGTCTCAAAACCTTCTAACTACTCAATTTACACTTCTTCCTCAATAAATCCATTAAGAAAGGCTTTCTTTACATCCATCTGATGTATCTTCCACCTCATCTGCGTTGAGAGCGCAAGGATAGATCTAATTGATGAGTACCTTGAAACTGGTGCAAAATTCTCCTCATACTCAATCCCCTATGCCTATAATAATCCTTTGGCCACAAATATAGCCTTGTATTTCTCCACACTCCCATTTGCTGCTTGCTTCACCATGTTGATCTACGTGGATCCAACCACTGACTTCCCCACTGGTCTTGGTACCACTTGCCATGCACTATTTATGATAATGGAGTCATACTCCTCAACCATGGCATCAACCCATGTTGGTTGTTGCACTGCTTCCTCAAAAGAGGATGGTTATGTCACAATACACTTGCTCACAACAAACCTGTATCTAGTATACCTATCTGGGACATTCTTTATCTGCGCTTTGATGAAGGCGCACCTACATTCTCTGTCACATCTAGCATCAATATTTCAACCTCTTTGGTGTGGTTCCTACCATTTCTGGTAGATGGCTCTGCATGAGTGGTTTCAACCATTACATGATCCTTTACTTGTGGCTGCTTCACATCCTCAGGTTCATCCTTTGGATCTAAGAGTTCCTCATCTGCATGCAAGTCAAGCTCCCTCTTAAGGGATAATCACACGAATTTCTCCTCATGAAATTTAACATCTCTCCTGACAACTGTCATCCTGTTAGCCGGAAAATACACCCGATAGTTGTGGGGAGTATCAGTGTACCACAAAAATATCCCAACCTCTGTTGTTGGTTCTAGCTTCTTCCTGGCATCTTTAGTCACATGGAAATAGAAATATCAGCCAAAAATTTTAAAATATGGAACATCTAGTTTCTTACCTGAAAAATCCTCCTCTAGTGTACTCATGCCAAGTATCTGATGAGGACTATAGTTCTGCACAAATACCGCTATTTTGCATGTCTCTACCCACAAATGCAATGGTAGGCCCTGATCATGTAACATAGCTTGTGATGCTCCCACAATTTTTCTATTCTTTCTTTCTGCAACCCCATTATGTTCTGGGTTATGAGGTGCAATCAATTCTCTCTGAATTCCTTCTTTGACGCAGAAGTTATTGAATTCATTAGAGATATAATCACCACCATTGTCACTCCTTAGAGCCTTCACCTTCTTCCTTGTATCTTTCTCTACCAGTTCTTTGAACTCACAAAACTTGGAGAACGTCTGATATTTCTTCTGAAGAAGGAAGATACAAAACTTTCTAGAAAAATCACAAAAAAAAATCACATAATACCTGTGCTTTGTTGTGGAATTTGTAGAGAATGGTCCACACACATCTGAGTTAACTCTCTCAAGGATTGCCACTGCTCGGTTATCCTTCTCATGAAAAGTGTCTTTAGTATACTTCCCCATGGTACATCCCTTGCATGTGTCTATCTACACAAGAGTACTATTTGGAAGACCTGTATAAATCTATTGCATGATCCTTAAAGCACTGTGGTGTAGATGACCCAATCTCCTGTGCCATAACTCACTTGTATCCCTGCTGACCACCTTCCCTAATTTACTGCTCAATCTTGCGCACCCATCTACATCAAGTTTGTAGAGGTTCTTCACATGAACCCCAATGTTATTTACCTGTCCTGTGGCTTTGTGATGAAGAAACACCTTTCCTTCACTAAAAACCACATCATATCCAAGATCCTCCAACATAACAACTTAAACTAAATTATTTTTCAAGCCTGGTACATGCATGAAATATTTTAATATGAAAGGTTTACCTGACTGTCTCTAGAAATTAATAGTACCAATCCTGGTAGTGCTAGACCTCCCGTCATAACCCATCTCGATGTGCATCTGAAAATCCTTCTCCTCCAAGATATTAAAGAGTTCTTTGTTTCCCGTCATGTGGAAATATGCTCTAATATCCAAGTACCACATAGATCCCAACACATTTGACACCATGCATGCGATGAGAGAGAAGTAGAAATCAAACAGTGAGGCCAAAGCTTCACCCACTGCAGCTCCCAAAGCCTTCTTTTTGTTCTTCTTCTTTTGTGGAAAATTTGTGGCATAATGTCCATGATCATGAGAGTGAAAAAATTTCACCTTTGACATGTCACGCTTCTTGCCTTCTTTGCCAGTCTCAGATTTGGAATGGGACTTCTTCCCCTTCCCCTTCTTTGCCTTACCAGCCAAGGCATAATTTTCCTCATCATCAGTCTTGGATGAGGATCTATCCCTAATATTTCATCGAAACTCTTCTTGTATCAAATCTAACCATATTTCCTCTCAATCTAGTAACTTCTCCCTCCCATTCATAGAGTCCTGGTAATTATTCTAGCTCTAGGGAAGGCCTAGAAGCACTAGGCTCACCAAGTCATCATCATCTACAATAATTCCAACACTTCCAATATCATATTTACATTGAGTGAATTTGGTCAAGTATTTCTGGATTGTGTCGCCCTTCTCCATTTTGATTTTCCTAAGCTTGTCCTTGAGTGTTAATTTTTTTTTTGTCACTGCTGCTTTGAAACAGATCTATCAAGGCCTTCCACATAGAATATGGAGTTTCCTTTTCAAGGAGACTTGATACAATATGATCTCACACTCCCTATAATAAGATCATCCTCGCCTGTGTGACATTCTTCCTCCATGCTTCATGTTGTGCAACATCTGCCTGATTGGGTATAGGAATATCAGTGTCAATGAACTCCTTCAACCCATTATCCTCCAATATTGCCTCCATCCTGTCCCTCCATGAAATATAGTTCAAATTTCTCTCAAGTGCATATTCGAGTCTCAAGCCTATGAAAGACATCCTAGTCAGCTTCTATCTCCAAAGAATGTTTGTGAAAATTTGAATATTGTTCAACACAAATTCAATTTCTTCTCCATTATTCTAATTCCTAGCACTTTGATACCATGTAGAAATTACACCAATGGATTCAATCTGATCATGAAATGTACTAAAACAAGATATTGAATCCTTCTACAATATTTGAAAAATATAAATCATGATCTCTCAATCACATGCATGTAAGAGAAATAAGTAAACCAATCATACAAAATAATATTTTCCCGGGGAAAGAAACTTATCAAAACCCCTCCATATTTATTGTATAATCAGCCAAGGAATCATGAAACAATACAATTCATGTGTGCTCACAAGAACCTCATACACTCTACCAATTGTCTCACACTAATCTAGGAAAAATTGGAACAATAAATAGCCAATTTACTGCCCACCTTCAGCCTACCTTGCTCAAGTTAGTCATCAATATTTTTCACTATATTTAGATGACTATAAGATGTTTATATATTTATACAAACAATATTCCTTGAATAACTTGAGTTTTAGAAATCTCACTGCCTTCATTATCGTTATAAACCTATTTTCACTTTTCCTCAGTTGGTCTTCCCAAAGCCACCGTGTTGCTCCTAAAAAAATCATCATGGGCTTATACCTCTCATTTTCGTCCTCCTTCTCTGCCTATCACCTCATTGCCCTATTTCCTTGTCAATAGACTCCATCCTCCCTATAGGGTTTCCTATAGCTAACTCATTCCCATGTCCTTTTAGACATAATAACCTATGATCATACTCTGTTTTCACTTGAAAATTTTCAAGTCATAATTTTAGTCAAAATCAGGTCAAAGGACCCTCCCACTAGGTCATTAGGGTTTTTACATATTTAAGATCATCATTTAGATGTTTCAGGCACTGATTTTCCTTTGCTAGAATCTAGCTCAGATGTAATAGAATTTCAAGACATGGTTATTCAAGAAGGACCTAAAATATTTCCAAAGAAGATTACCTCATCAATTCAAAGTCTGCAAATGAGAAAAATGGACAAAGTTTGGCACTTCTACAGGAGCGTTGAAAGTTGTGTCAGAAAATGGTACTGGTGAGGTAGACTATCTGCTCCTGAATGAAGACAACTTACAACCAAGGAACGGGGAACACATTAGTCTTGTAGAGAACTAGGGTTTTGAACTTGATGGTCTAGTTGAGTGCCAAAATAGTGATCACTAGAATAAATGACATGAAGGAGGCACACAAGGCCAAACATGAAGAAATTATGTCAGAAAATATTGATGGAATATGGAAAAAGGTGAGGTGAAATGGACAGAAGTGAATGAAATTGAAAGGGCTATAGAGAACTTAGAAGACAACATTGATGATTGCTATAAAAGAGCTCTAGACAGCTAGGGTTTTGAAGAAAGTGGTCAGAGAAGGTGAAAAGATGAGTTGAACTCCATGGTGGAAGCCAAAGAATATTTTGAAGACGCTACTGTGTGATTAAATCCCAAAGGTGTTAAAATGAATTGTTCATGCCTTTGTGACCAAAAGAAAGGTCAATTTCATCATTTTAGAAAACCTGCATGCAAACAGTGTAAAAGGGTTAGTGAGAAAAGAAAAAAGACTTTTGACATTAGAAAATGGGTTTGCAAAGTTAAATTAGATCCATGAGCCTATTAAAGCCCATTTCACACTTCAATGAGTCATTGTTGCATTTCAAAAAGATCAAGAGTGCTTAGGAGAGAAAATTTGTGAGTTTTACTAAGTGAATATGGGCAAATATGCTTGGTGTTGCATGTCGGGAAGAAGGCACTGCGCCCTTGGCATTTTCCCCCCGTGCATTTTCTAAAGGCGTTGCACCCTTGACAGAGCGCTAAACTCTTGCCCGATAGACCCACTGCATATCTATTTTGGTGCGGCGCGCTCAGAACAGGCACTGTGCCCTCAGCACTAGTGTTGTGCGCTTGGACAGAGAGAGTTTCTCACTCTTCTATCCTCTCAAATCACATCAAATTTCCTTCAAATATTTGCTCAAGTCTTCTAAGTCACTGATAAGGGGTAAGTACATGATATAACCCACTTTGAAGCTATTTTGATCACTTTTAATAGAATGAAAAGGAAACCCTAAAGAAAACCCTAAGTTTTAAAACTTGAGATCACTGTTTAAACCCTATTTCATACTCCTTGAAGAAAATCAGTGATAGGCAGAGAAATTACATTGCTTAAGGGTTTGCATTCATCTTTCTTGTCATAACATCCATTCCATTCATTCTCACTCATTCCCTTCATTTGAAAAACTTCCATTTGATACCCTCCCTTCATCTCATTTCACATCAACCCTAGGGTTTCTAAAACATATTTTACAATGTCAAAAGGAGAAGATGGTGGTGTTGAGGCACAAAGTATAAGAATAAATGATCAAAAATGAGGAAATGTTGTCTAAGATTAACAAAACTGGACTAATTGGTCAACCAATTAAACTTTTAGCTTCAGGATCCTTTCCAGCCTTTAGAGATAGCTCAATTCATGGTTTACCTCAGGAAAATGACATGCAAGAATACTTTCATCATGATAAAGAGAGAGAGTTTGACATGGAGGACTTGGATGACCTAGATGACCATGACAACTCAAAACTGATCATCCAAGAGAGAGATGTCAAGATTAGGCAGTTGAAGAACAAATTGAAGGAAACCCTAGCCAAGCAAAAGGAGAAGGGGGAGTTATAAATTCTTGTTGAGGAATCTTACCTTACCTCCCAACCTTGATCAACAAAGAAAATTCCAAATTTGGGCACACTTGGTGTAATTTTTGATTTTTTTGACTGTTTGGCTAGCAGAAAAAAGGGCCAAACGTAGAGCGCCATAGGCGTTGCACTCTTTTTTGGGGCACTAAAATTACAAATGGATTACATATTCATGATCCTCATGGCAATTATATCATCCACAGAACATTTCAAGTCATTTAGAGCAAAACTGGTCCTTCAAAAAGGTCAAAAACCACCTAAAAAACACCTTTATGCCCCTCTTTTCAACACTGGCACTGCACCCTGAGTTGTATTGGCAGAATGGATTTTTGAATAGGATAATGGGAAAAAAAAATATGGAAAATAAAGGCATATTTGGAAACTAGACAGGACAAGCTTTCCAATGAGATATCATGGAGCTGATTTGGACACCGGGAAGGCCTCCAAAACGCAGCTGCAAAGAAAGGAAATTTTTCCAATTTTGGTGCTGCGCCCTTGGCTTGGCATTGCGCCCTTGCCTGAAAGTCAAAAAAACACATCAGAAGTTATTGGAAAAGATATTTTGAAGACAAATAACTCCAAAGTTAGTTTATAAGTTATGTTAGAAGTTATTATTGCATTTAATGAGTTTGGGATATTTGTGCCTTGGGCCTTGCATGGTCTGAAAGGTAAGAAAAAATTATTATGTAATTAATGACTTCTAAAACCCTATATAGGGTTTACTTCATCATTTGGCAGTTAAATACTACATGTAAGCCTCATGTTGGTTGTTTTTTGATTGTTGAGCTCAATATCATAGACTTGGATTTGTGAAGAAATTGGCTTTGGAGTTTTCTGAATGTTTTGATTTGAATGGAAATGGAGCAAGCACATTCATAGGATTCATGAACCTGGTTAATGGTGATTTTTTTCTAATCTAGTACTTGCCTTCTTATGTTTTCCATATTGTGCATCTTTACCTTATGACAGAGTATAAATTTTAGATTAAGATAAGTATGCAAATCCTCTAATTAAACAGTTAAACAACTAATCTTACAATGATGCAACATTTTGTCCTCAGTTAGAGATTTGAAACAAATTTGGAGGAAAAACATTGATACCATCCTAAGATCTTCTATTCTAAAACTAATTCCTATCTCTATTCTACAATTCAATTGAATGTCACAAAACCTTTCCTCAAAAGTTATTGATTTCTTTTCAAAGTATGCTTTTGAGGGAGGACTTTGTTTATGAAATGATAAGGAAATTGCAGAGATACTTCAGGCCTTAAAATGATGTTGTCTTCTATTCATATGGTTATAGATCAATTATGGTTTTTAAAACAAGAAGAGGTTTGTGAATAATGAAGGCTGTTTTGTTAATCCTAACAACTGAAGTAATCTATTGTGCAATGGATGACAATCTAAATATGAAATGCAAGTGCAATGAGTTAATCTAAGAATGAACTTAAGATGCCACTAATCTAGAACAATGCTGAACTATAAGTCATCATCAAACTCGAAACAAAGTAACTGAACATGAGTTAAGTGCAATTAAACTCCGGAGTATCCTAACTATGCTATCATGCATTATTCTATGAAGTTACACAATATGTTTGTCCATCATTAGTGATATTTTGGAAGAGTTCCTTCTTTTGGAAGAGGTATTAGGACAATTCTGACTGTGTAATTGAATGCAAATGCAAGCAAAAGACTGAAAGCAATGAAAAACTAAGATATCATATCCATATCCTACTCGTCATTATGATGTTTTGGACAAGCGTTTAAGAGCAAGAACAGAGATGATACTTAGTGCAAACACATAACTAAATCATTCATTATCACGGTCATGTCTTGAACTTCTTAAGAATTTCTTGGAAGAGTTTCTTCTTGTGGAAGAGTGATTAGAACAAGTGTAACTGTGATAGTGAACAACAAAAATTACAACTAAATCCTACAGTACTATAGCTATTCATCATTCATCATTATAATCTTTTGGAAGAATTTCTTCTTGTGGAAGAGTTAGAATGAATATAACTACAGTAGCTAGTTAAAACAACTATAAATTCAACTCCTAATCCTACAATACTATAGTCATTCATCATTCATCATTATAGTCTTTTGGAAGAGCATCTTCTTGTGGAAGAGTTAGAATGAGTACGACTACAGTAGCTAATTAAAACAACTATTAATTCAAATGCAAAACGTAAAGGCAGCTAAGAAACTTATCTAATTTACGCAAAATAAATCCGTGCAAGAGGCAGGGGCCCTCTACCACCTGACGAAATTCAACTCCAAATTAAATCACGCTTCAGAACAACACGGTCTGCTCCATTAAAGATGAAATAGTTTGAACATAACACTCTGCGTCTTCAGAAATGTAGCACAGAGTTTAAACAAAATCTAGCATCAAATCTAACATAAAATCTCTAACATAGCTCTCGATCTCCCAAGTCTTTATAAAGCAAATGCACATAACAATAATTGCAATAATTCAGGAACACTGTCTTTCCTTATCGGAATCACGTTAGGACTCTTTGAAGTGGCTGCGTGAAGAGGAAAATACATCTGGACTGAGACAGTCCTAATAGAAGTCTTCCTTCCTAAATGTGTTCCCCACGTTCAAAACCATACCCAGAATTCGTTTCTTCCTCCATGATGAGCAACGAACCATGTAGACATGACGTGGATCATGCCCATATGCGGGTTTTCTCAAGAGGCCACCTGGAACATACTCAAACATGAAGGCAGCTGCAGAATCGCCGGTTAGCTACGGAATGTCTGCATTCTGCAGCTAGTTCCGGTCAAAATGCTTTACAATGGAAAAAATCACAAAACTTAGCAATTCAGTCATGTAAATCATTCTAGAAGTAATTTTAACTATATTCATTGATCAATTGGGTCTAGGATGGCAATGGACAAAGGAAAATGAGGTAAAATGAGGTGAAAGAAAGCACAATTTTGAGGCTCAACATACCCCCACTGCTGTCTCTTTGCATGTCCTCATGCAAATTATCCTATGAACTCAGAGGCTTCTGCAAGAACATCTAATCCTCTCCTTCTCCTTTGTCTGGAAGCTAAATATCTTCTGGGTTTTCTGATAACAAGTTTGAACCTTAGGTTGGTAAGTGCCCTGATTAGCTTCTTGTTCCTTTGCTTCAACTTTTCATTGGTCTTTTCCACTTTGTCTATATGTAGGGATAAGGTTGAGTTCATATCAGTTTTGAGCTTGACTTGATCCTTGAAAATTTCATTCTCATTTTTGATGTGTCTATTCAGTAATTCCAACTCATACCTATCCCTTCTTAATATATCTATTTCAGACAGTGGAGGACTGGGGGTTCTCTCTCTGCTTTCTGAAGCTCTCCTCTCCAAAGTTTCCACATAGTCATAAATTTCCTGTTGAGTAGGGTCAATTTCAGGGGTTCCTTCATAAAAATCCTCTTCAATATCTTCTTCCATGGATGTTTCCTCGTCTTCTATATCAATCACCCCTGTTTGTTTGATTAGTGTTTTCTTCAGTTTCCCTTTTAGTCTGTGGCTTCTTCTAGGCTGAGAAGATCCTTCTCCTTTCTCCATGGTAGATTTCTTGATTACCTTTTCTTCCTTAAGTTGCCTCTTGATTTGAGTCAACTTTTCTAAAATGATTTCCTCACTGCTCTCTTGGACTGGTTTGTCAATTTCAACTTTTGAGGCCCTCCATTTCCTACTTCTCCTTGTAGGCTGTGGTTCCGGTGAGGGTTCTTTTGGCTCTTCAAAATGATTTCTTATCAAGAAATCGTCCCATGTATCATTTGTTTTAGCTAGATGATGTTCAATCAGAATTTTGACCAAACCATGATGATATAGGGTTGTCTCTAAAAATTGAACTCTTCTTTGGACACAGGAAGCCATCTTCTTCAGACTTTGAAGCAAGAAATATGGTAGGTTTAAGTCTTCCCCCAGAAAATGCATTATCGGTCTAATGTGGTAGACATAAAATGTTCCATATCTACCCTCACATGTAATAAATTTTTGCAGAAGAAGTAGTATGTTTCTCCATTTATTTTTCAATGCAGAACTGAGAATTCCTTTCTTAAATACAGTAACATCCATACCTGGTGTTTTTAAAATTTGTTTCCAGGAGTCATTGTGGAATTCTCTATTTTTGAACCATCTCTCTCCAGTTCTGAGCAACCCTGTAGCCTCTGCAATGAAAACTTCAGTGACAGTAAATTTGACATCTCCCACTTCAATTTCGGTTCCTTGAAATGATCTTGCAAATGTTTTAGTGACTTCCTTGTGGAAGCCATTAAATTTCTCCAAAAATTGAAGCCATCCTATTTGTTGTAACATTTCTTTGAATTGAGGGTAGCCTTCTAAATATTTTGAACCCACTGGTTCAGTCCTTACAATGAAACCCATTATTGCTTCTTTAATGTTCAAATTAACACTCTTCTTCCCACAAAAACAATGACTTTCACCTTCGAATTGAAATGGCTTCAAGTTCTGAATGGAAATGGTTTCAAACTTTGGAATGACATACCTCTGATTGATAGTGGCAACAGCTTCAAAACTTCGGGCTGATATGCCTCTGTTGACGATTGAACTTTGGACTGATATATCTCTGTTTGACAGTGACAACTAGCTTCAACTTCTCCACTACAATACCTCTGGCTCTTGGTAGCAAATGGTTTCGAATTCAACACTGCAACAACTCTGTCTCCTAGTGACAAAAGACTTCAAACTCCATACTGCTACACTTCTGTGTTTATAGTGAAAATGCTAAATCTCTGCCCACAGTGATACTTTTTCTGCCCACGGAATCAAGTGGCTTCAACTTCTCACGCTGCTATACCTCTGAATTTACCCTTTTGCTCTGCTCTGAGTTTACAATGCTCAATGCTATTCAAACTGATATCCTTTGGCTCTGCTCTCGGTGATAAGAATATCTCTGTCTACGGAATGAAATGCCGGCTACAGAATGGAGTGATGGCAGTGGTCACGGAATGAAGTAGTGGAGTGAGGTGGAGGGAATGAATTAATGATTGAAGAGACGGCGGATATTTTTACAACGGCAAAGAGAATCATCATTGAATTATTTGGTTAAGAGACGTGAAGAATTCAAATACCTCGACCATTTTAACCGCTTAAATGATATCGGGCATGAAATTTGAAATGGGAGATTTTAATCCAAAGTCTGTGGAGGGTTTATTGGTCTTGATCAATAAAAATAATTAAAACAACCTTTTCGAACAATCCATAACTAAAACTATGCTAAAATTTTATGAAATGCCATTATAATTTAAACTTGTTACCTCTGCCTTTCAATTGATTTTTGTAGTCTTTGTCTTCTTTGTTCATCTTTGGAAGAGTCTTCATAATTTTCTTGATGCTTTTGATTCATGGATACACTGGGTCACTTTGTTGCAATTCTAATGTCTGCTGATTGATGCCTTCAGGGTTTGTAGCTGCGGAAAGACTGTCTGGCTGCAGAAAGGCTGATCAGCTGCAGAATGTCTACTGAGCTGCAGAATGTTCCTGTAGAGCATTTTAATCATAAAAATGGAATATTTTTGGAATATGGGTGAAATTTTATATGGTATGAATGAAGATGGATGATGGATTATGATATGTATGAAGTGGATGATGAAATGGAATGGATTCAGTTTATGAAATGGAGTGAAAGAACATAAGAACTGTACTGCAATTCATGACATGTTTTATTCACTTATAGCAAGACATCAAATTTTGTATTTTGACATGAAAATGAGATGGATGGAAGATGGAATGAGATGAATGAAATGTGGAATGGAGTGAAATATGAATGATGGATGAGATGGAGTATGGATGAATAAGTGAATGGAGTGAAATGAAATGAGATGGATCATAAGCACTATGGATCTGAACTTATGATTTTTTTTTAATTTTTTTTTTGTAACAGCTGCTTGTAAAAAACAAAAATGGGAAAAGTTAGAGTGTCAGAGAGACTCTGATTTTCACCCTATCTTTTCTGTATAAACATGCCAATCAATGATTGGTTTTCATGTTTATACCTTTATTTTTCTCTTTTTTTTTTTTTTCAAAAGAGAAATGCTTCGGAAAATTTAATCAAGTTGATGAAGAAGAGAGACTCTTCTTCATTAACTTCACATCATTGTCTTCTTGGAACTTCTTGACAAACTCTTCTCTTGAGAGTGGCTTGTGGTATAGCTTTAGTCTATGACCATTCACAAGAAAAGTGACCTCTTCTTCATCTATAGTTCTGATTTTTACTGCCCCATTATCAAAAATTCGAACAATTTCATATGGCCCAAGCCAATGTGTCTGAAATTTCCCTTGAAAATTCTTGAATTTTGAATCAAACAAGAGAGCCCAGTCACCCTCTTTGAATTTCTTCTCCTTGATGTACTTGTCATGCCATCTAGCCCTTTGCTGTTGGACTAGACTTTTTTTCTGAACTACATCTTGTCTGATCTCATCCAATTCATTAATTTTCTCCAGTCTATGCTTTTGTGCCTCCGTTAGATCAAGTCCTAGCTGAACTGCCATCTTGAAGGTTTGAATTTGGAACTCTATGGGAAACAAAACTTGCTTTCCATAAACAAGCTCATAAGGAGTATGGCCTGTTGTGTTTCTCCATGTGGTTCTATAGGCCCACAAGGCTTCAGGAAGCCTATCTACCCAATCTCTTCTATGTAAATGAACAGTCTTTGTTAGGATTCCTTCAATGACTTTATTGGTAGATTCCACTTGGCCATTTGCTTGTGGATGATAAGGAGTTGTTTTTCTATGTCTGATCTTATACTTCTCCATCATTTGCTCCACTAGCCTTGATGTAAATTGAGCTCCTTGATCTGTAACAATTTCCCTTGGGACACCAAAACGAGTAAAAATATCCTCAAAAAGAAAAGTAACTACAGATGATTCATTAACAACAAGTAATGGCTTGGCTTCTACCCATTTAGTAACATAATCGGTGCAAACTAATATATACCTTTTCTGTCTTGATGGAGGACTAATAGGTCCTACAAAATCCAAAGCCCATTTTTCAAAAGGTTCAATATGTACCTGAGGTTGTAATGGCATCTCACCTGAAGGAGAAGGTTTCCCTACCCTTTGGCAACTGTCACACCTTTTGACATACTCCTTTGCATCTTTAAACAAAGATGGCCAATAATATCCTAAATTAAGGATCTTATAGGCTGTCCTCTTATCTGCAAAGTGTCCGCCACAAGGTTCATCATGACATGCCTTGAGAATTTCAGGCATCTCATCTTTACGAACACACCTTCTAATGATCAAATCTGAACCTGTCTTGTACAACTCATTAGCGACCCATGAATATCTTGCACTATCATTAATGATTTTTCTTTTATCCCTTGCATTCATAATTGAAGGAAATTTTCCTGAAACTAAATAATTGGCAATATCAGCAAACCATGGAGTTTGAGTAGAGATTGCAAAAGATATTCATCAGGAAATTGATCTTCAACCGGAGTGTCATCTTTGATATTTTGAATTCTAGACAGGAAATCAGCCACAGTGTTTTGTTTTCCAGGCCTATCTAGAATAGTAATGTTGAATTCTTGCAATAGTAACAACCATCTTATAACTCTGCCATTAGTGATTGATTTATTCATTAAGTATCTAATGGCAGAATGATCAGTGTGAAAAAAAGTTTCATAGCCTGTTATATAGTGTCTAAATTTGTTAATGGCATGAACAACAGCTAAAAACTCTTTTTCAGTTACAGTATAGTTTAACTCTGCAGGAGTCAAATTTTTACTGATATAATAGATTGCATAGGGAATCAAATCTTTCTGTCCCAATACTGCTCCTAGAGCTGTATCGGAAGCATCTGTCGAGATATGAAAAGGTAACTTCCAGTTAGGTCCCCTTAATATAGGTGCTTCAGAAATTTTGGTTTTCAGGGTTTCAAAAGCTAACTAGCAATCAGAAGTCCACTTAAATTCACAATATTTGGTGAGTAATTTGAAGAGTGGAGATGCTATTTTGGTGAAGTTTTCTATAAATCTCCGATAATACCCTGTAAATCCTAGAAAACTTCTAACATCTCTTTGACAACTTGGAATGGATAGGTTAGAAATGACTTCAAATTTTGCCTCATCAACTCTAATCCCATCCCCTGAAATGTGGTGCCCTAAAACAATACCTTCGGTAAACATCATAAAACATTTTTCATGACTAAGTGAAAGGTTTTCTTCTTGACATCTTTTTAAGACTTTTTCCAGGTTTTCTAAAGCCTCTTCAAATGTATTCCCATAAACTATGAAATCATCCATGTACACCTCTACACAGTCATGTATTAGATCCAAAAAAATTCCTAATACTGCCCTTTGGAATGTTGCAGGTGCATTGCATAATCCAAATGGCAATACTCGGTAAGCATAGGTACCCCAAGGACAGGTAAATGTGGTTTTTTCTTGGTCTTCAAGTGCTACTTGGATTTGATTGTAACCACTAAACCCATATAGGAATGAGAAGTACTTTTTGCCAGCTAATGTATCTAATACTTGATCTATGAAAGGTAAGGGAAAATGGTCTTTAAGAGTAGCTTTATTTAGTTCTCGGTAGTCAACACACACCCTCCATTTTCAATTTTTCTTTGGCACAATTACCAAAGGAGAAACCCACTGACTATCTGAAATAGGATAGATGAAATTAACATTTAACAATTTTTGCAATTCTTCCTTGACAATTTCCCTAAGATTTGGATTCATCCGTCTTTGAGGCTGTCTGATTGGTTTGCAATTTGCCTCTATATAGATGTGATGAGTTCAAGTCTTGGGACTTATCCCTTTCATGTCAGTGTATTCCCATGCATATGCAGAAGAATGTCTCTGTAATACTTTGACTAACTCTTCTTGTTGAGATTTTTCTAGGTTTTTGTTTATGTTCAAGGTTTTGCTTGGAAAAATTTCACTTGTAGAGCTGCCAAATTTGTCCATAGAATGAAGAGACATCTGCCTAGATGACAAGAACTCAATATTGAATCCCTCTTGAAATGATTCTTGTTTGTGTTCTGGAGAAGATTCAAAGTTTTCTAGAGTATTCAGAATTTGATTATCTTCACTAATTTCTGAAATTGTGAAGAGTGGTTGTAAATATTCTTCATCCTCTATCCATTGAGTGTCATCTAGATCTGTAATTGTCCTAGCTAGAGGATATAAAGTGAATCTCTTAGTTGAACTACCATCAGAAATATACATATCATCGGACCTACAACTAATAAAAGCATCAGCTGTAGCCAACCAAGGTCTTCCTAGTATAACAGGATGGCCTCCTAGATTATTCTTAGGAGTTAGGATCATGAAATCCACGGGGTACTCCCAAGAATCTAGGGACACTGGAATGTCTTCTATTACCCCATCTAGTCTGATCACAGATCTATCTGCTAATTGTAATAGTGTGGGTGTAAAGAGAAGATTAGGAAGTTTCAGTTTGTCCATGATTTGTCTACTCATGATATTTATTGCTGCTTCTAAGTCAATGAGTGTGTTTTGAATTTCAATTCCATTGATGTGAATTTTGACAACTGGATTTCCTGGGTCAAGGTACTTTGGAATAGTAATCTTACCCATCATAATATCTGCTATTTGTCCTACCAGTTGAATTTTCTTGGTTTCTCTTATTCTTTTCTTGGTTGTCTTCATACTCAACTCCTTTATTGTTTTGGCTAAAATTGGGATTTCCTTGATGGCTTGCAATAATGGAATTTTAATGCAAACATTTCTCAATTCATCTAAGAAATCATAATTAGGCACCATGATTTGTTTTTCTACACCTTTATCAATTTGTAATCTTTCCGGAAAGGGAGGTATAGAAGTAGATGTGGATGGTTGCTCTAATACAGGAGTTGGATTTATTGGATCTTTTTTTTTTAGTTTTTCAATGTGTGGGTCTTGAAAGGATGTGTCTTCCTCAAGACTTTTATTCACCCGTAGGGAGTCTTCCTCAGAATTATCTTGTTCTTGTATGATCACAGAAGGTTTCCTCTTTTCAAGTATTCTTCCAGACCTTAGTTGAACATCACTAAGGTCTAAAGGAGTAATTAAATAAGTTGGAAATTGTTGGCCTTCTATCATGTATGTATTCTGAGGGTTCTTATTATTGGGGTTTGGTATGGGTTGAGCTGGAAATTGATTGGATTTTTGAGGGAATGGTAATGGAAGTGGTTGATTTTGATGTGGTTGGTTCGGATGATGTTGTTGAGGATTTTGTTGAAAATTTTGAGGGAAATTTTGTTGAGGATTTTGAGGATAAAAATGTGGATATGGTGGATAGGATGGTGGATACTGATAGTATGGAGAGTATCTTCCATAGGGATTTTGTGTTCCTTGTGCCCAAGATTGAGATTGATTTTGAAATTGGGGCCAAGGTTGCTGCCAAGAATTCCAAGGTGGAGGTTGATTATACATTTGATCATGGAATCCTTGTGTCTGAGGTCCCTGCCAAGGTCTTCTAGATACAAAGTTAAGAGATTTTGTGGAGTCTGTAGGATTTTCTTCCTGAAAGACAGCTTTGAGACCAGGAAGAGAAGGACAATTCTTGGTCTCATGTTTTTCAGAACAAATGACACAGGTCTCTACAACTTTTACATCTAAAGGACATTCTCTTAAGGCATGTTTCTTTCTACATTTGGGACAAAAGATTGCCAAAGCATCAGATTCAACCTTTTGCTTGTTTTGTATCTTAAGGGTGTCTATTTGTTCACTAAGACTCCCTAAGATGTCAGATTTAAAATCATCAAGCATGTGTCCTATTTCTGATCTACTTACTGTCCCAGAAGCATATTTACTTGCCCTTGCAAGAGCGGGATCTCTTGGACCTTTGACAGTTTTAGATTTCCCTCTGGAAAGGTTGATACATAATTCAGATATTTCAGGTAATGTAAGTTGTGATATATCCCCTTTTCCCATCATGTTAAGAATATCCAACCATTCATCCCTAATTGTTTTCAACAAAAGAGCTTTTAAGGTGTCTTGATCTAGGTTTTCCATTTTCGCCCTTTTGATGTTGTAATTAAATCTTTCCAAAAAATCTTCTAAGTTTTCATCTTCTTTTTGTAACATCTTGAACACTTCTTTCTTATGATTAACCAGCATACAATAATCCAAGTATATCTCTAGAAATGCTTGTTTCATGTCTTCCCATGTTCTAATAGAACTACTGATTAGACTCATAAACCACTTCAATGCTGCTCCCTTCAAAGTTGAAGGAAATAATTTCAGTTTTTGAGCATCTTGTAGGTAGTCATAGGTTCTACACAGCACTTCAAATTCGAATAAGAAAGTTTCAGGATCTTCAGTTTTAAGTCCATAGAAGTTTGGAAGGACAGAGGGTGAAATGTTTTTCATGGTTGTATTGGTTTCTTCATCAAGTATAGGGAACCCAAAAGAGCTTCCTATTCTACCTCTTCCTCCATTTGCACCTCTACCTCGTTCTCCTCTGCCTCCTTCTTCTCTACCTCTACCTCTTCCTCCAAACATTGTGTTTTCTCCATTAAAAACTCCTCCTCCTCCTTCTTCTGCCATGGTTGACTCTCCTGTGGAAAGGTTTGTATCCCTACTAGGAGTCTTTAGATTTTCTTCTATGGCAGGTTCAGTGGATGAAGTGGAAGGTTTCTCTAATGGAATAGTTGACCTTAGATCTTCTAGAAGTCCAGGATCAAGGGAGGATGGAAGATGGGTTTGAGTTGAAGGTGTACTAGCTCTAGATCTAGATGAAACAAGTGGTGTTCTAGAAATCAAACTTCTGCCTCTGCTGCTTATAAATCTTCCCCTTGAATCTCTCTCTCTACGCATAAAATTGTTTTTGGATGCTAAGAAACAAAGGTTACCTAGTTTTCACTTCCCCGACAACGACGCCAAAATGTTTGGTCTCAATCTAGTCTCCTAAACTGAGCTCATTTAATTGTCAACCAGGATTTGTAAACTGCTGAAGTGAAGTGTACTGTATGTACCTAGGTGCTTGTTTCCTAATGCATTGTGTGTAGTGTTTATGATGTTTTCGGTCTTTTGTGATGATTTATGATGTTTTCGGTCTTTTGATGGTTTTATGTTTGCAGGAAAATGCCTAGAAAGCTAATGGAAAGAAGCTGGTGATTAAAAACAGAGTTAAGCCTAATTGATGGAATGACAAATGGCAAATGCAATTGGGAATACTGAAGCAAAATTAAATCTAAACTATGACTAAATAAAAGCAAAGCTTGATAATGACTTTTAAACAAATGATTCAAAACACAAACTAAACTTGAGAAATGATCACTAAGTATGCAAATCCTCTAAATAAACAGTGAAACAACTAACTTACAATGATGCAATACTTTGTCCTTGATTAGAGATTTGAAACATAATTAGAGGAAAGACATTGTTATCATCATAAGATCTTCTATTCTAGAACTAGTTCCTATCTCTATTCTGCAATTCAATTGAATGTCACAAAACCTTTACTCAAAAGTTATTGATTTCTTTTCAAAGTAGGCTTTTGAGGGAGGACTCTGTTTATGAAATGATAAGAAAATTGCAGAGGTACTTCAGGCCTTAAAATGATGTTGTCTTCTGTTCATATGGTTATAGATCAATTATGGTTTTTAGAACAAGAAGAGGTTTGTGAATAATGAAGGTTGTTTTGTTAATCTTAACAACTGAAGTAATCTATTGTGCAGTGGATGAAAATCTGAATGTGAAGTGCAAGTGCAATGAGTTAATCTAAGAATGAACTTAAGATGCCACTAATCTAGAACAATGTTGAACTTCAAGTCATCATCAAACTTCAAAACAAAGTAACTGAATATGAGTTAAGTGCAATTAAACTCCGGAGTATCCTAACTATGCTATCATGCATTATTCTATGAAGTTACACAATCTGTTTGTCCATCATTAGTGATATTTTGGAAGAGTTCCTTCTTTTGGAAGAGGTATTAGAGCAATTCTGACTGTGTAATTGAATGCAAATGCAAGAAAAAAGACTGAAAGCAATGAAAAACTAAGATATCATATCCATATCCTACTCGTCATTATGATGTTTTGGACAAGTGTTTAAGAGAAAGAATAGAGATGATACTTAGTGCAAACACACAACTAAATCATTCATTATCACGGTCATGTCTTGAACTTCTTAAGAATTTCTTGGAAGAGTTTCTTCTTGTGGAAGAGTGATTAGAACAAGTGTAACTGTGATAGTGAACAACAAAAACTACAACTAAATCCTACAATACTATAGCCATTCATCATTCATCAGTATAATATTTTGGAAGAATTTCTTCTTGTGGAAGAGTTAGAATGAATATAACTACAGTAGCTAATTAAAAAAAACTATGAATTCAACTCCTAATCCTACAATACTATAGTCATTTCCCATTCATCATTATAGTCTTTTGGAAGAGCTTCTTCTTGTGGAAGAGTTAGAATGAGTACAACTACGGTAGCTAATTAAAACAACTATTAATTCAAATTCAAAACGTAAAGGCAGCTAGAAGACTTATCTAATTTACGCAAAATAAATCCGTGCAAGAGGCAGGGGCCCTCTACCACCTGACGGAATTCAACTCCAAATTAAATCAACGCTTCACAATAACACTGTCTGCTTCATTAAAGATGAAAGAACTTGAACATAACACTCTGCGTCTTCAGAAATGTAGCACAGAGTCTAAACAAAATCTAGCATAAAATCTAACATCAAATCTAACATAGCTCTCAGTTTCCCAAGTGTTTATAAATCAAATGCACATAACAAGACTTGCAACAATTCAGGAACACTGTCTTTCCTTATCGGAATCACATTAGGACTCTTGAAGTGGCTGCGTGAAGAGGAAAAAGACATATGGACTGAGACAGTCCTAATAGAAGTCTGCTTTCCTAAATGTGTTCCCACGTTCCAAAACCATACCCAGAATTCGTTTCTTCCTCCATGATGAGCAACGGACCATGTAGACATGACGTGGATTATGCCCATATGCGGTTTTTCTTGAGAGGCCACCTGGAACATACTCAAACGTGAAGGCAGCTGCAGAATCGCCGGTTAGCTACGGAATGTCTGCATTCTGCAGCTAGTTCCGGTCAAAATGCTTTACAATGGCAAAAATCACGAAACTTAGCAAGTCAGTCATGTAAATCATTCTAGAAGTAATTTTAACTATATTCATTGATCAATTGGGTCTAAGATAGCAATGGACAAGGGAAAATGAGTTAAAATGAAGTGAAGGAAAGCACAATTTTGAGGCTCAACAA